>JABASI010000095.1:0-58332 GCA_019776505.1 Tomocerus nigrus | reverse complement strand
TAACCACTTACTAGTTACTGCTATTTAATAACCGTGTAACTAGCTAATTATTTATATGGGAATTGGCACTGAATCTCCACTTGACTACAAATCTATATTAAATGGCCACAAAAAGTCAAAACATCTCAAATGAGACAAAAAAAACAATTTTAGGTAAGTATAAATCTTGATATTGCTAAAATTCCTGAATTTTCTTTGGATATTTTCACAAATGTAAAAATTTGTAGGTAGGTAGCTAATATAATTAATAATAATAAGGATACTATTAATTGCACAGAGAGAGAGAGATGGGCCATGGAAATAGGCGATAGAAGAGTGAGGAGAGCAAGTAGCCAAAAGCTACCACGCACCAGCCAGGCAGACGAGTCAACGAATGCAAAATAGCCATAGCGATGCCAGTCGTTCAAGTCAAACCATTCAATTCAAAACGCCATTCCACACAATCTCATCTCTTTACCTGTCTTCATAACTTCTTCATTCTCTTTGCTTTATACGGTTCTGACTAATATTTATATGCACACATATTTTCACGAATTGCAATGTTATAGATACTCATGCACCTGTATGTTTCTATACTTTATATAGCTATGCTCATCCTATATAGCTTTTTAACGTTTAGCATATAGGGAGATGGATGGAAACTGATGTTACGTGTTATGTTACGATTACAAGTAGGTACAAGACAGACAGACAGTAGTGTTTATATAAATATGCGTTGTTTAGACCGTATATGTACATCTCCGTGTATCTCTATAGAAAATGTAATCAGAATCTTGTTTCTTCACATTGAAATCCATTATAATACACTTAGAAATACTTACGATTAGCTTACACTAGAGCAATAATGGTTGTGGTGTGTGCATAAGACTGAAGATGGATACAATGTTAGATGCATACCTTAAATGAGTATTATCAAGTGAGCATGCAAAGCCAGTCAGCCAGTCAGCCAGCCAGCAGAGAGATCGAGAGAGAGAGAGAGAAGATCTCCGCGGCCTACGCTCTCCATCTTATACAGACGCTGTTCGCAGAGTTACATTATACATTTCCCATGACTGCATAATATCCACATTTTAGACATAAACTAACACGACTCATTTATCATTCCCCATTCTTCATCATTACGACCACTACTGCCATTACTTTACAAACTATAGAACATATTCAACATCAATTCTCTCTCTTAATTCGATATCATAATATAGAAGGAGGCAAGAAAGACTGCTCCTACCTTACAACATCACGTTACAGACAAGCAATGCATTTCGAAATTCGACTATATCTATCTGTGCATCTATAATACACCTAAATAGTTTACTTGTGTACTTACATGCTCACATAAATACTTAAATACTCCCTGCCTACCTACCTCGTTCCTTTTCGTTCCTCTTTCTGCCTACTCCTCCGAATCCTCTCACAGACTCACTACTACTCCTCACAGTGTCCTCACACACACCAACATAACAGATTCTCTAATGTATAGCTCCAGAGTGCACATTATAGATTCTACGTGTCTTCTGTCTCTTTCTCTTCATTTGTGTGTGATTTGATTGCGACTCTTATTATTCTCTTCCTTCGTCTCCTTCATTTCTTGGCTATCTATTAGTAGGGAGCGAGGACTGTTATTCCTTACTACAGAGAGCTATGTATAATACTCTGTGGCGTAGAGAAACTGGAATTATTCCACTTTGCATTTATTTCTTACGTAGGTGATGTGGTGTGGAGTTGATATAATAATATTCGTTAAACTGACTAACTTTTTATCAGCCTATGACTCCTTGCCTCTTCTCTTTTGATTTCCAATAGTCGAGTTGGATTGGTTTGTCTGGCTCGGCTCTATAATATTATGAGCAGCATAAGGACACGTAGTCAGAGTCAGAGTCACTTAGCAAGCTCAGTGATCGAGTACACGCCCTTTTCTACATCTCTTGCCCTCTTTTGTCTCTTTCCTCATTGACCATAAACTTTGTCATCCATACATTTAACTACATTATCTATGGAGCTTTGGAACACCACTGATTTCCTCTTTTTCATTTTATTGCCAAATAATACAACGTTTACTGCTGGCAAATGACAGAGCTAACAACTGTGACGAGCACATGGTCAACGTTGGCCACCCAACAACAAACAATCAATTTCACCTCCTACAAAAACACACTGAACATAAAGGCACGACAGAGTCACTTTGTCTCCAGTCCCTTCATAAAAATTCTCTGCCTGGCCAGGCCTTACACAGGGCGCATCTTACACTCTCTTTGCCCTTAACTATGCCGTCCAGCCTCTTTTTCTTACTAAATACCTGTACGTACAACTATTAAGGCTAATTCAAACCCCCACGACAAATAATCCGTTTTCAATTGCTATTCTCTGACAATGTCGTAATACGTAATCATTATTATAAAAAGGATTTTGTTGTGCATTTTGATATAGTCGTGACTACGCAGCTACAGTATTTATTTAATTGGTCAACGTGTGGCTGTGGCAATGATTACTGTGGAAATGGTAGTCATAATATGGTAGCCAGTTNTTGATATAGTCGTGACTACGCAGCTACAGTATTTATTTAATTGGTCAACGTGTGGCTGTGGCAATGATTACTGTGGAAATGGTAGTCATAATATGGTAGCCAGTTGTGATAAATGGATAAAGCCTTCATTTGATGAGGCCAGTCAAATAAATTGTAGCTACTATCTAGAACATTTATGTTCTGAGAAGAAAACAGTTGATTTTTTTGCAATCTGCTGCTGTAGTAATAGTATTATGATACAGTTACACATTGCAGGTTTGTGAATATAATTGGGGAGAAGATGCGAAAGAGATTGCAACGTACATAAGCAAACTGTATAACATTATTTCTGTCTCCAAGGCATAGATAAATATTTTAAATGGTGTTGATCCTCATGAGATGTATAGGTAGGTATATTGATAGCGACATATAATATTATTTTGAAGACATTAAAGCCCAGCATTCATAAGAATAATAAAAACTTTGAATGAATAAAGATGAAGGTATATGAAATCTAGAGCTCGCATTAAAAAGTATCTATTTAATGAAGATTATTTAGATGTAGTTAATTGCAGATGATATAGATATGTTAGATATTCAATGCTCATTTTGTTCGTGCACATTTTGTAGGATGCGATGGGATGGATATAAAAAAGTAATGAGAAAGGGAATAATAAAGGCAGTTGAGTTAAGAGCATTGAGGTCATGATAATTGCGCTGTACTAGTCCTACAAGCATTATCATTATGATGATTATTATTTATACTTTAATAATGACAGTGCAGTCGTATACAAATAACATGTGCATGCAAAATTCAAGATTAGCTACTATATAATGGGACAGGACAGGACAGGATACTTGTTAATAGACAATGAATGTGAATCCGTGCCGGGTCGCAGTTTGAAAGATTTGAATTAACTATTAACATTAAGGAAAAATAAAAGAGTCTTAGCATCTCCTTGATGCGAAGATATCATACGAACTACTACGTAGCCGTTCACTTGGGTAATTCGACTAAAGTAAGTAACCAATCTTCCTCTTACAATCGCATCATTGTCCTCCTGTAGCATTGCATACTACTGGTTGTTTTTGTATATAGAAAGAGTTCTTATGGAGCACATGAGAAAATAGGCACAACAACACAGCAAATGTGCATATATAATTGCACGGAGGTAGAAGAGGGGCATTTAAGTTGGATATTATGTCTGATCTTGGCTGTTGTAACCATCCCATGCAAGTGCACATGTACCGTAGATATTTGGAAGAAGAAATACACGATTAATAATATGGAAAGGCCTTTATAGCCACATATACTTGATATAAATGAACGTAGATGTATGTAGGATTTTATATGGCAGTTACTACTAAGTAAGCTGAGGTGCAAGAAAGAGTATTTAACAGATGTGTAATATTTTGTGGTTGCTATACGAGGACATAAAAAGGCATAGGGAAGGTGGATTAATAAAGTTGGCACTAAAGTTACCTTAATTGCTTGCAGTTTCTATCATAATGGTTATATTATGAGAAGCTATGTATGCCAATAAGGAGAGTTAGTGGTGAGAAGCATGTAATAATATTCATTAGTTATAAAAAATAAAACTAGTAATTGAATTAGGATGGGATTTGGTAGCCTTAAGGAGGGAGGTTCTCTTTCGGTAGTTGACTCGGTGCATTATGGCGATAGTTAAATAGATATTAAAGGGCAAGTACCTACGTAGATAATGGGACACAAGAAAGAAGACGAGGCGAGTGGGAAGGAACAAGTGAATCTGTAGATAGAGATGGATACATAGAGATAGTTAATTGACAAAGCAAGTGAAGACGGGAAGGAAATTGGAATGACAATGAGGGACGACTGTTGTTATTTGTGTGTGTGAGTGTGTGAGTGAGGCCTGAAGTCTGACTGACAATGAGCTTTGCTGTAGTTGAGAGGATCGTATGAGAGGATGAGATTGATCATTTCGTTCAATGAAAGGCTGCTGAGAGAGGAGAAAGAATATTCGAGTCAAAATTGTTTCAAATCTATAAATACATATCCATGTCGACATCAAATAGTTATTCAACAGATTCGGAACATCTGGATCTTGTGGGACAGAATGGAAAGAGAGAGAGAGAGAGAGAGAGAGTCATAGCCAGGCTAAGCATTGATAGTTAAGAAAAGGTTTGTCGTGTATTATGTATCGTGGTTATCTGTTTGTATCTTTATCTGTAGGTAGAGAACTCTGTTTCCATCCAGAGAGTGATATTCGTTAGAATTAGTGATATGAATGTACCTACGTAGGAATGAGATAGTGACTAACTAATGGGAAATACATAAAAGTGACTGCTCCACAGATCTATCTGTGTGTTGTGTATGGAGAGAGAGAGAGCGAGAGAGAGAGAGAGAGGAAGAATCGAAAAATAGAGTCGAGGATAATAATTGTGGAGTGCCGACACCAGAACTACTTTAACTTGACTGTGTCGGTCTCTCTCTCACTTAATTGGCATACCAAACCCTCCTTCTTTATATCCCTTCGAGATGATCTCTCTCTGCATCTTTCGCTCTCTTTTACATATGTGTCAATCGACTGTAAATTTTGGCGACTGTCTCCACTAATTTGTTCCACACCAAAAATATCCACCACCAATCACTGTATATCTTTCTTCTTGGAACTCCACCAGCTCATCAAATACCTACAGCTAGCTTACACACTCACTAAACGTTCCATTAAGAAGATCCGATTCACTCTCTTTCGAACAGAAGGCCTATAAATATGTTCTTGCCACAAACAAACTTGATCCGAAATCAGCAAAAATAATGTACACTGCCATTCTTCCCTTTCCCTATCCAGACTCTCTCTCTCTCTCTCTCGCCACACATTCAAACTCCCATATACAAATCTACTACACTCATCCCCAATCATATACATAGCTAACTCTAACTGTTGCACACACACACAATAATGCTCCCGTATCTCCTTCACTCACTTACAGATAGATTTCCTTTTTTTTCTCTCTCTCTCTCTCTCATCTACTGATATATCTTCCTCTTCTTCTTCTTCTCCGCTCAAAAAAACTTTCCTTCACCATCATACTCTGCATTTCATTAAAGTGACTATACCGATCACTATTTATTTACGTACACATGTTCATCCGACTCCTATAACCACCATATTATTATTATCCGACTTGCATCTACGATACGAATAAAGATAGATACCTACTACTCTACTACTACTGCACGTATCTATAACAGTCATTCCAAATGATTCTCAATCCTATTGCTTTTCTGTCTTCCCTTTCATCATCATCGTCTTCCCTTCTTCCTTTCACTCGCTCTCGCTCTTATAGGAATAATGCCCAGCTATATTATTTACTTACTTAGATATATACACTCAATCTCAATTGCTGTGTGAGAACACTCGAACTTAAGTCAGAACAACACATGTAAATCTAACGACTGTATCATTTACTTCATGTTTTTTCAGTTTTTGATGTGACTGCGCACCTACATAAATATATATGCGAACGAACACTACAGACAACAAACACAGACAGTCATATATACACATGCACTATCGAATCAAACATGACATGACACACTCTTTCCATTCTCTGACTAACAGGAGCCGTGCTGATATACGCTTTCTGCCTGTCTGTCCCGTCCCATCCCAATATCATCTCATGTCATGTACCTATCAATTCACCTAGTACAACAACACATACCGATCCACCACTACTATTTATGCTCCACAGACATAAATACTCTTTCTAATCCAATAAACTCCTTACAGATATTCATTAGCTTACACAGATGAAGCTCTTTCCTGCTCCTCCAACACAACTCGTAGCCAGCTACCTAATTTATAATTGGTCCAACGTTAATTAATATAAATTTACCTACAAAGCAGTTACACAAATAGCAGTTTGACTCAAAGCCTAGATACTCCACACAGCTACTATAGCAGGAAAAAGATATTTATAGTGTGGAGTGCAGGCTTTATAACAGGATCCTCCACTGAGCTTGATCAACTTATCAATTTGACATGTGTCCCTTCCTTCTCGTATTAGTTGCCACAATTATTTCCTTTCATACACACTAAATGCACTCACTTATCATTGTTCCATAATAACTCTCGTAATGGTTGTCAAGTTAGACTAAAGGGCAGATCAATCACAAGAAAAAAAGCTTGAGGATGCCAGGAGTAAGTAATTAGGTGAGCAACTAAGTAAAAGATGGATAAGAAAATATTAGTGAAGCTAATTAACCAGAGACTTTCATTAGTTGCCTCTCTGTTGTTGTGCGTATCTATATGTATGCATATTATGTGTGTATGTACGAGGGTAGTTCTGCCTTAGATAGGCATATTGCCTAGTGGTTACTTGCTAGTACCTAAAATAAAGAGCTATATTGTGCTGTTGTTCCACTACTGCTCTATATCTTGGCCACTCTACCTGTTTTTCTTCATCTTGAGATAAATCAGCATAGAGCAAAAGTAAGAGTTAAAGAATGAGTCTCATTATTACAGCGATAAACGTTGTAGCTACTTTAACGTACTTCTTCTGCCCTACAACAAACTTGTCTGTTGGGCAGTAGTAAAGGAGGAGTGTAACTATAAGAAGCTATATACGTATATATATATGTCTATAGTAAATGTTATGTAACATAGTAACACATAGACATGGATTTAGAAGAGCTGTCTTAATTGTAAGCCTAGGTCCCACAGTCCCATATCCATATACAGTAGTTGTCTTGTCTTCCTTCCGTACTCGCTTAGTGCGGAGAGTGTAGGATAAAAGTAAAAGAGGACTGCACTTACATCCCTCACTTTTATTAGAATTAGAAGCTCTCAAGCAAAGAATAGGCAGACGGAACCGGCCTAGACAACTAGACAATGCACTGAGAAAAGGAGGAAGAGCTAGCTCCTTTACAAAATAATGTTATAATAATGGTGAGAGAGGTTTATATTGCAGTGCAACTGCATCCACTGCACCTATTTACTAATAATAATATCCACCACACCACGGACATGTAAAGGAGTCCGGCCACATATCTCTCACTCTCACTCTCACCACCTTCTGTATATAGTTTATATAATAAATATGGTTTAGTAGGTAGTCGTGGCTTGCGATGGCCCATTTATTTGTGCTAAGGCTAAAGAAGAAATAAAAAGTGCACTGCTGACTCCCATTTCCATCTAATTCTGTGCTAGGTGTAGAGAATCGCTAAATAGGAAGGGGAGCTGTAGTGGAGCTGATAATAATATTAAGGGAGTTTGTCTTGGCTCGACTCCGTTTTTCATTTGGCTTGACGTGTTGGATGAAATGATAGGAGGACAAGACAGGGCAACAACGTGCTGTTCCGTGTACGAACACAAATAAATAGTAAGATGACTTGACTGTGACTTTGACTACTTCTTACTTACTTAGGTAGCTATAGCTGCCTGTTTAGGAGTTAGAAGAAGGGAGGAATGCTAATAGTCCGTGTGTGTAGGTAGGCAGAATAGAAGTGGAAGAGTGGAGCTATGTATAATACCTGTCTGTCTAATAGAGAATCTGTTGCATGGCATTGTGTAAGTGGAATCTAATCGCGTAACTCACCATTAGCCAAGTTGAGTTAGGCTCCAAGACACAATGCAAGTAATGGGAAAAGAGGATTTTTTGTGGGGAAATTGTGCACGGTCTTTACTACCAATAATGTATTGACAGGCGAATCAAGAGGAGGATAGGGATGGGGATGAAAAGGCAAAAGTCAGCCTGGAAAATCACATTAGGCAGCCGTCACAATCCCTAATGCCTATCAATGGGGCTTATGTGAGCATCCAGACTCTCCATTGTCCTTCTTTGATATAATGCGACTAATGTATGTGAGTGTGAGTGCGACTCTTCTTCCTCGGCCACAAATACACAGCACAGACTCATCCCCGTCCATAGATCACACAAATAATAGCCAAGCACAACAGAACATCACACACACACATACACACACTGTTCATGTTTGATGTTCATCCTCGCATTATTATTATTATTGTTATTATACTCGCATCTCCTCCTATTTACTATAATAATAATATAAATAAGTACCTACCAACGACCAGATCTAAAAGTGTAGGATGTTATTTGACTCTTCTCTCACTGGCTTTATGACACGACCACATAGACTTGATATTTATACCCCATCCTGTATTTATTATTTTTATTACATGACTTGGACTTGCCATTATTGCTCTTGAGAGCCTACTCTATGTGTATAGCTATCATACCTACCTACCTGAACTCTATGCATATTTCTATTATGTATAGTATTAGTATTGTTGGAGTGTGCAATGGATACTAGCCAAGTTGGCTACTTTGTACATTGACTTTCCTTAGCAGAATAATAATATGCTGGTATGCATGATAGCTAAGGTAAGTCAAGTAAATGGCTTGGTAATACGAACAGGTAGAAGAGAGTCGTTAGTTTGTATTATTACCTACTGTAACTATTTCATTTTCATTAGAAACTACATTTTCAGAGCGTCTGCTTCTTTTCTTGAACGGCAACTCAACTCACGGTAATAATCTATTGCATCTGTATGTATTGACTCTGTGCTTTGCTTTTCAGTCTTTGCTTGGCTTCACTTGCTCTGCTCTGGTCGACTGAGTGAGTGAGGAGGACTCAAGGGTGATTAAAGGGTTGAAGATTAAAATACACGTGTAAAAAACAGGGAGAAGTTTTATATCTCTTGACGTAATTTCCGTTTGGCATTAGGAGTCATAAATTTTTCAAGGGCGACTGATTTTCTCCAGCTCACTCACTCAGTTCTGGAAACTCACTCAGTCGATTCTTGCTGTCTATCAGAGACTAAGTCAGGCCCCACTGCACTAACAATCCCTAAGTGGCTTCCCACATATACAATGCCTATACACTGCAGGGCATTTCATTTCACTATAAATAACTAACGTATTTATAGCTGATATTATTAAATACAAATAATAGCGTATTATGCTCACATAGAAAGACGTGCAGAAATCTATTTCGTTTAATTTCAAACTATAACTACCTAAATCTGTATCTCCCCTATTTCTATCCTTCCAGCTTTATACAAACACTCTACTATTTCCTCGCTGCTAAATAAATGTGTTGGACTTAGCTTTATAGCTATGCTACATATAAGCCCCACCATTAGACACAGATAGAGTCTTAACTATTTTTTTGCTATGTTCACGCTAAGCAACTAATAATCATTTGAATCCAAAGTTGGACCAAAGCTTCAACAATAATCCTCTTCTTCTTATATAACTTCTCCTGCCTATACTACGCCATTAATACACAATAAAAATCTAGAACATAATATAGCTCGACTAAAGCTATTTATGTGTCCGTGGAATGATTATTATAAGGCATAAGGCATTTGGAGAAATGTATTTATTGATAATGGGCCAAATCGTAATAATAACCATCAGTAATATCCGCAGGAGACAGAAAGAAGACATGCTCCGACCAACAACACTCACATTACACTGTATAGTGATGATGATGATCCTTGCTCTGTACTTTACTGTCCCTGTCTGTCCGTTGCACGTATTTTCTCGAAAGTGTAATTGAGGGATAGTTCTGAGATTTAAGACGATGTCGAGTCAACTCAAAAGACTCCAACCCTACATAATACAAATATGATCCCTCACATTGCCTTGAACACGGTTCGGCATCCAATTCACTTTCCCCTCTCCTACATCCAACTGCCTTAAATGCCTAATATAGTTTTTATAGCGACTCTTATTTTCCTTCCCGTCACATCACATCAAATCAACGCAATGCCGAACCGAAGATCTCCTATTTATTGACTCCCTAGTAATAATAATATTTCTTATCCTTCTTGCGTCTCTCTCATTCTGTCCATCCTCCGCCTTTAACTCAGGATTTCCATTAGGATTGAGACTTGATTATTCCCAAGTTGACTTGCAACGGATTTGTGTGAATTTTGTGTTTTAATGGCATCCTGAACATTGCATCCCTAATTTTTGTTTATATCGCATGCATGGAATTATTCTGCGAAAAAGAGAACATGAGACATGCAATATTTATGTAGCTATAGATTATTAGAGAAAGGATGTATTTTAGTATAATAGACAATGTAATACGTCTTGTTGAACTCAAGAAACTTTGATGATGGAGTCAAAGGAACTGACAATGAAAAGCAAAGAGAGTTTTTCAATTTCTGACTGAGCTGCTGTTCATTGCCCTACTACTAACTAAAGTAGCTAACTGCATACATAAATACATTAGCTACTTACATAGGTACGAACATGCAAGGTTCCTCTATAGCTCCCTTGCTTGGTGATATATGTGTGAGTAGTCTGAGTAGCAGCACAAATTACCTATCCTCTTCTCTTCTTCTGTATCATATGTCTGTCCATCCAACTCTCTTGTGAGTCATGTGGGAAAAAATCCAATTCATGAGACAGATTATATAACTATGCATGTTCCATCGTATCATCATTCATCAAGAAACGGAAACTTTTTCTCACTGGTGGTTGCTCACACACATCAACTCAACATCAAATCATTTCTTGAACCGTCCCGCATGAGCATCCACACAGCCAACATTATTACAGAATAATATAAACTAAAGTAACTGAACCACCTAGACGAAACCAGACTTCACTCAGCTACAAATAAAAATAATATATACCTATTAAGAAGGAAAGCAACTTAAGTATCTCCCTCTCTCTCTCTCTCTTCGTTTTGGTCTATTCCGTTTTATATAATATTAGTGGGCTTTGGTTGGAGACTGAGAAAAGGCGGACGACGGACTCATTCGACTCATTTCTTCCTTGCACACACTGAAACACTCTCGGAAAATCTACTCAACTCAACTAGAAAAAAATAAACAACTTGAGAAGCATTAATGTATTTTTGATGAGGTATAAAGAAATGATGATCTCTCGTCTATAAGTTTTTCCTTGGTCGGCCACAGACAAAGAAGGAGAGCAATAAGGGATGTCGATACTCTGCTCTGTGTACACTAATAATCAGGATATTGCTATAGCTATAACTCAACAGCACCTACCTACCTACTACATAAATACTGGCACTAATATTATGTAATGATTCCAAACATAACCGCAAAGTTGTGTACTTGTAAGCACAGTCGTAAAAGGAGCATCATCGGAAACAAAACTACATCTTTTAACTACTTATCTAATGTGCGCCACACCACATCCAAACAAACACAAAGATACTATTAGCCTAAGCAATGAAAACATTTATAACCAAACACTAATTTCATACAAGTTCATCGAAAACCATAATTATCCATTGTAACAGAAAAATTCCTAGTTAAACGCTTTTAACTCCTTTTAACTCGCGTTACTATATAACTCTGTGGGCTAGCAACTCTTCATTCCTATTATGTATAAATACGTATCTACTATTCATTATTACTACTTAGAAAGGCAATAAGAGGAGTCTAAGCGTTTTAACAACATCATCTTACTAGCAGATCCATTTTCTTTTTGCAAAACCAAAAGCCTGCGTCGAGAGAGATGGCTGGAGTGGAAAGAGATTTTTTCAACTTGATAATTGAGCCAGAAGTGGTGCGCAGATATTAATAAATATTAATATCTGCCATTAAAAGATCATGTTCCCATTATTGTATTGCATTTCTGTTTAGTTGCAGGAGCCAGACGCTGGGCAGCAAGGCTTCGAGCAATTCTGATCAGTCGGCTCGGCCGGCGTCTCCAGCCATAATTCACATCAGCTAGCTTCTTCTGGCCTCGGCTAAATTGATGAGATGGGAAGCAGTAAGTAGTTCTCCACTAATCACTAATGTGTCTAGATAACTTCAGTTTAGACTATCAGCATCAATATCTTTGAATGGCACGTCCATCTGAGATTTATCACCATCCGTCTATTTCCATCTTCCTCCTCTTACATATCTCCTCACGCAGCAGCCACCACACTACTCCCATCTCCATCATATCCAATTACCTCATTCTACAAATCTAAAAATCCTAAATAGAAATCCAACCTTCAACTACCGCATTACTTAGATTTACATGAATCACTATAGTTGGGAATTAAACAGAAGAGCAGTATGTATAGTTGCACTTACAGACACAGGAATAATAATATTCCATCCCCTTGCTCAACACACAAGTAGCAAGCACTACAAATTATACTGACAATCACATTCAAACGTATACTTACTACTCAGAGACGTAGAGAGAGAGAGAGTTTATTTATAGAGTGAGTACAGATTTATCTGCTATATGGTTACACTGGATTAGGTGGGATATACGGCCGCATTAATAAGAAGAGTTTGGCAGCTAGCTCAGATCACAGATTCACAGATCAGATCACATCAGAAGACGAAGAGAGAGAGAGAGAGAGAAACAGAAAGGACAGGCAGTGAGACGAAAGAAGTGATTAGGAGCGGAATATCAGCAGACCTCCACTGTGACATCTGATCAGAATCCCGATAGACTAGAAGGGGCATCTCACTCTACAGACACACACACAAGGCAAGCCATCAACATACAACAACTAATCCATTCGATATCTATTTCCCCCTTCCCATTCCTTCCTTCTCATTCTCATAATTCCTTACTCCGCTACTTACAGCCACTTACTACCATTTACCAACTGCAAATACAAATAAAAAGATATCACACTTCAACTTTTGGAACACACTATACCAATAAGGCCTCTATTATTATTATGTCAACTATCAACAGAACTCAGCGGGCTTTACTATCCTCTCCTCCGTTGTAGTAAACAAGGAATTCAATGCAAGGGCAAAGCAAACTATTTATGTGCATTGAAAGATGATCCTGTCTTATTATGCATTAGACGTCCTCACAACTTTCTGATGATTCTACTTATGCCATTGAGTGAGTGATTTTTTTACTATTCCGAATTGCTCTTTCGATACATGCATCGTCTCAGTTTTATCTGCTCAGCTCTAGGTTGCTGCTTGTTTTGTTATGTGATACTATTTGCTCCACTGACATTCACATTTAGTATCAACTAAATGATCCAAAGGCGTTTCTCTCACATTAGATTTTATGAATCTGCTTCCACGTAGACTTTCACTCTTATAGCTGGATTGAATTATTGATATCTGACCTACGTTAATTTTTTTCTTAATGACCCAATATGCAATACTGTACAATTAGTAATGGAATAGTTTTTAGTGGCGTGCGTTAATGTTTGCAGTCGCCACGGTAGTAATAATGAACACAAGACACAAATATAAATCTCTCTGATTTTTTTACATTACTAAAATTAATTTGAATGTGAACTTTTAGCAGTTAGGATCATATTATAACTGCAACTGACTTTGGCTATGAAGGAAGTATTGTAATTAGATAATTTTCACTGAGTCGTGGCACATTATTACTGTCTGTCTGCAGACATTAGTTACTAGTAGCATAGAAGAGGAGAGAAGCAAGATTTGGGTTTTGGTTTACATGATTTTGCAATGTTAGCAATGGGTTGGCTAGATCCTGTCAATAATTCAATCGTGTACAGAATGGGATGTAAGTCGAAACGGTGGTAATCTATGGCTACATAGGGAAAGAAAGTTATTAGCTGCATATCTAAACTATACATTGGCTTGGCTGGCACAAATTAAAATTGAAATCTGTCGAGAGTTGACTTCAGTTCAGTTTAATAATGCAGATCAGTCGACTCACTATCAGTCAGTTGACTAAAGTTCAGTTTTACAGGAGAGTCCCACAACAGCAGACGGAGGAAGGAGAGAGAGAGAGAGAGAGAGAGAGAGATGCAAATGGAACCCCAGCAGACAGTAGTGAACTTGTTCCGATCTGATCACTCTCACGAATCACATCACAACTTCTGCTCCCGTTCCAAACCATTCTCCCCATTACTTATTTATGTAGAATAAACCGAGGTATGCATTACATGCAAATTTCTAATATGAACATATATCTTTCTATTCCCCAAGTCCAAGGAGGAGAGAGACAGAGTGAGAGTGTGTGTGTGTGTGAGTCAAGCCAGAATCGAATAGTCAATATCATACATATAATATGTCAGTGATACATATATGCTAATATAAACAAATAGATTTTCTGCTGCCGTTTCTACTTTTAAATTAACATTATGTACATCATCCTGTTTCTCGTATTTCTATTTGTAATTGCACAAACCCCTACTACTACCCTTGCACTTATATTACACTTAGTAGGAAGGAACCGAAAGGCTTTAGTATACTAGAACCTCACCCAAGTCACCCACAAACTGCATACTATCTATTTTCTATTCTGTCGACTGTTTTATTATGCAATGTATTGTGATAGTGCAGAATGCAATTAGATGCTTGGCTCGATAGAGCAGACATTTAAAACAAAGCACTAGAATTTAATGTGCAAGTGAATAGGAAATAGATTATCAGAAGTTAGATAATTAGCCCGCATTCGCTACACACAGATATAGGGAAGATGATCTAATGACTAGGTAGATATTTATTTTCTGTTAAAACCTTGTGTGAGTGTATGGTGGAGAATATCTATAGACATGACATGATATCAATCCAGAGAGAATCCACCCTGATGCCCGGATAAATGAGTTCGACATGGAAGGAATAGTTCTAGACAGTTATAATAATAGGGCAGGCAGCAGGGGAAGGAACCCTGCATCTCCTCCTTGTCCTAAACTAACGATGAGTAATCATTCGCAAAAACTTTCACTACACTTCAGAAGTTGACTTAAAAGTGAGGATTTTTCATAGAGACTCATTCGTCCTAAAATATTGTACAGATACTAGAAATGCGACGTAATAATTTATAAACAGTCAGAGTCAGAAATCAACTCAACTCAACTAACGGCTGGCCTTCTTCTGACTCTGAATATGATGATGTCCCCATATTTACGATGTCTCTGATTGAGATTCTATGATTAAAGGAATGAGCAAATTATATTGCAAGTTGGAAACTATTTTTAGCTTCGGTAGCTACACAAAGTACATAGAATAGACATCTGTATTTGTACAGATAATTAGTATATTTGATGTAATGGAAGAACATCTGCATCTGAAAAGCCTCAACTCAATGTGAGAGTGAGTGATAGTGCTAGAGTTTTATTACACACTGTCAATGCGATAATTACATCTAATGAATATGCTTTGATGATTTCATCTTTCTCACGACGAAAGCCTAGCTTCAATCGTCACAAAATCCCTTTCCTTTCATGCTCATCGAAAAATGTCGACTATATTTGCATTTGGCTCGCCTTCCCAAAGACGATGCGAGGTAACCAACTTATTGTGCCAATTTCAGTATTTTCAGTTGAGATGACGAAAAACATTGATTGCGAGATACACTCCTACTTCCTACCCATTTATTTACCTATCCCATAAAACATAATAACTTTCTCTTATTTTATAGCAATTATTCAAACGTCTTTACTACTAGAGCGTATAGAAATGTAACCAATCGTAAATATTTACTACTCATTACAATTTATAAATAAATACTCATTATTTCCCATTGTGCAATGTTACAGATGTAAAATTTACTTCACATTCGTTACGCCATATTATTTAAAAATTGAATTATGTTATGAGCAGTTAAAAATATCAAATAAAGCAATAAATGCTTAAGCCTGGACATTAAATATGGATGAGAAACTAGCAATTATAGTTTCCTGCCTCTCTACATTCATTCAGGATAAAATAAATACTACGCGTTATTATGTTATATATATCAGGAGATCTGCGTAATAAACTTATCTCACTTCTCGAATCTATTTATACTGTTCAAGATAGAGGTCTTGAAAAATACAAAGCAATTTAAATGGAATGGAAAAGTGAAGTCAAGACTTGCTGGCACTGTGTACATTTTAAATATATATGAACATCTGCCTCTGGTTTCTATTCACAATAAAAAAAATGTATTGTAATGGCTAAATTGATTACGTAGGTAGTTACATGACATGTATCTGCTATCGTAAATAGAATTAGAAACTATGCTTCTTGACTAAAATAATCAAGGGGAATAGAATCAACAGCTTTGATTTGATTATCACATTGAAAATAAGTTTGAAGGCAATACGAAGAAAATGATTCAGTCAGGGATCAACTAATAAATATCTGCTCATTGCTGCTAACAATGTAACAATGCATTTGGAAAATAAACATGTGAATCGGAAGAGAATGCGAGAAGTATAAAATGTACATAGGTAAATATCACGAAAAGAAGCTACCTCCTATAACATAACTATTGTGGAAGAAGATTCATTTGAGAATGTTTGCTTGCTATTCCTGTCTGTCGTAGTGGGAGATGTATGGTGATTTGATATGTGAGTATGTGTGTTCATTCATTCATTCCGTATAATATTATCCTGTAGTGAGTGCATATAGTATGTGGATGAAAGGAACAATAATGCACACCTAGCTACCTACACAAAAACGGTTGGAGAAGACAGACACAACAAAACGGAAAACAAGATAAACGGAACAGAAGGGAATCTGAGGTGGAAGAAGGCGAGTATGTAGAAGAAGAAGGAAGGAGTGTGCATCTTTTAATATGTGTGTATAAATAGCCTTGCATAGCTAAAATCCTTTCCATGCATATTTGAGTGAGCTCGCTAATAAAGCCACAAATAGAACGTATGATGATATAAGAGATAATATGAGTTGCCTGTTGACGCTGGCGATGCGATGCGTGTATTCAAGTGTGTACACGGCTTAACATGTACTACAGCTAAACTATCAACTGCTCAAGCCCATAATGCTGGAGACAGAGAATTAGAGAGATAGATCGTCCGCATATATTCACACACACAACATACCTATGCACAGACAGACAATGGTAGCTATTTATTTAGCTTCGTTGTTTCTACGTAGTTTCAGGCTTGAGGTAGGTAGCATAGACTCAGAATGTGAGTGAGTGGAAAGAGACGTCGCACGGTACGGAAACGGAATACAATTATCTATATGAAAGTCGCCGATTGTCTTGTTTTGCTTTGGAATGCAATGCAGTGCAATTGAGCAAATGTTACGAGAATGATATCCGGCTCTCGGCTAAGCACTTAACGTGAAGCCTGGCCCCAGAGAAAACAAAAGAGGATCGGCTTTTATATTATTACAGCCATCACATCCATTCTATGCCATATTATGTAATAATAATAAATGCTTGCTATATGCACTCACTGCAAAACAAGTCAAGTCAAGACAATGCAGACGAAATGATAATGCTACATAAATACTCCCAATATTATATTGCGTAGGAAGGTAGGTAGTATTTACTTATACGCTAATACTTTTTTATTTCTCCTTGCATG
Organism: Tomocerus nigrus; assembly: GCA_019776505.1. Taxonomy (NCBI): domain Eukaryota; kingdom Metazoa; phylum Arthropoda; class Collembola; order Entomobryomorpha; family Tomoceridae; genus Tomocerus; species Tomocerus nigrus. Next base: position 40,564 of record JABASI010000095.1, on the reverse strand, counting down.
TAGCTCGTAGTAATAAAAATATTTTAAGTAAACATCCAAGTAAGTTTTAAGTATGTATGTATGCACATGCATAGTAAATAAAGTCTAACAAGGGTTATTATTGGTTTAACTTAGTAGCTAGTAGGTATGTAAGTAAATATTACGTCTAATAATATAAAAAATAACAAAAAGAGATAGTGGGGCAGTAAATATTTTTATTTTTCAAAGCAGCTTACCTTTCTTAGGTATGAGAGACTTAAGGAGAAGAACGGAAGCCTCGTCCGCTGCCCAAGCGTGCATCTTCCGGTAGGAGTCCCTGCCCTTCTCCGTCAACTTGTCCCAGGGCTTGGGCTTGGACAGCAGCTCACTGACAGTTCCTTGAGACAGGCCCAAGACGTACTTGGCAAAGAGTCGTTGTCCAATGTTGTGAATTGATAAGAGCTCTCGCACGCGCCGAGCGATCTGCAGCGTGTCCAGACACTGCGAGCCGAACTTGTCCATGTTGTAGCGGAGCATTTCCTGGAGACGGGCCTCCATGGGGTCGCTCTTGGGGATGAGGGAGTCTTCGAAGCGGAATGGGAGCCGGTCGTTTGGTCCAGACGTGTTGCCGTTGAGGAGCGAGGAGTTCTCATTCATGTTCGAGTCGTTAAGGCTGCAATCGTTCGGCGAGGATTGTTGAGGCGGCGGAGAGGAAGACTCGTTGCACAGATGATGTGGTGGGATATTCAGACTGGACGAAAGATGCTGCGAGGGGGGAGACGAGGCCAGCAACGAGCGCTCCAAGGAACGTCTCCACGTGGCCACGATTTCCTCCCCCAAAAGTGAGCCAAACGCCTCGACCGGAAGAGCGGCTGGCCCCAGAAGAAAGCGAGGGGGGATCGAGTTCACTGGAGAACCTGAATAAGGCCACAGCCAACGTTAGTCAACGTCACAACATCCACCACCCTTAACCCTTCGCTGCCTAACTCTTTTTTGCTGGAGGAAGGAGCCACCTTCGTCGAATGCACTTCCAACAATCCCCCGCCTATCTCCTCCAACATCTCTTTTGCCAAATGCAACTTCCTGCCTTATTTCCCTGCCTTGCTCCGCTCACAATTACCTGTTCTGCTATCTGCCTAACTACCACTACTCACACTACACTCACTACTACTCACTAATAAACTGTTGGCTCTCGAGCCTAGGTTTTTACCAACTTACATTACATTACATGATTAGCCTCCAATATTATTATCAACTATCAATAGCAGCCAACTCATTTTGGGAGAAGTAAATATATCAGATTGACGTATCAACGAATACATATAATTATGTGTAGCTATCTGTTTTATTAGCTACCTATCCGTACATCTGTTGCAGCAAAATTATCTACGTCTTAAATAAATGCTCACTAACCTTCATGCGAACAGAAAAGGACTCCTGCTTACTGCCACTTTACAATGTATACATACCATATCAGTATGATGATGTGCAAAATATTTAATGAATTGCCAACTAATTTGGCCATTTATCACAAAATTTTTGCCTGCTTTGGTGGATAAGGATTTTTTATCCGCACCATCCTCAGGGCAAAATCATGTGCTTTCCTCCTAGAATCTATGAACAAAAATATTTCTGAACCATTTCTATAGAATGCACTGAAATGTTTGTAAAGGGGAGTAGCTTATCACATTTCCTATCAGAGAGCAACGAATTGTTAAAAAAATGCTCTTCGGCCGGGATTTTGGGGGAAAATCCCAACTAATTAAAATAATAATTTAATATAGCTTATCGAATTATCAGTGCATTTTATTAGCTACTTATTTTAGTAAAGCGTAACGCTGCTTCCAGATATTCTGTTGTTGTAAGTGCACATTCATTGGCAGTGCTAAACAATCAAACTACAACCGTTGTCTACACATACCTTCCTCTATAGACTGTGTCCGTGATAAAAATAAAGCTAAACGCGAATAGAATATCAAGTCGACCCTTGTGCTCTTATGCGTGTTAATAGGGAGGAAAAAACCTGCCAAATAAATTCACCTTGACTTGGTTCTGATAGTTGACATTAGTAATAGCTATTGCATTAAAAGTGCCAGACTAGTGCCACCCTCCGAATTACAGTGCAACGGATAGAACAGTTATACGTAAATGGAAACATTACATACAATAAATATTACTGCAGAACTGGGCGCCTAATTACAACACATATAGGTTAGCACTTATTATTTTATACGCACCTGCCTGCCAACATGTGTTTCCCTATAACATGGGCTGTGCCTATAGACATTATTATTATTATGAGATACCTGTTATAAAATATCCAGCCTGTTACATTGAGTGAGTGCGTACATGTAATGATAGAAGGTTCCTCTCCTTAATGACTGTCTCTGAGCCACCAAACAAAAATCCAACGATTAAGGTTCTTATCCTCAATTCCTGTTTTCCTTTCGTCACCCTTCCTTTCCACTTTTCCCTAATTTCCTACTGCTACGTACATGGCTAAGGGTGAAGCTCAATTCTCAGAGTTGGCTCAAAAAACGGCAGGTAGGGTAGGAACATAATATAGATTATAATTTATAATACGTACAATTTGTATATCCTCCGCTGCCTACCACACAGGTTCAGTCTCAACCTAACCAGGTACAAGGAGTAACATCATGCAAGTGTAAGATGTCTAATAAAAATGCTTTCAGTGTAGGGAAAGATGATGATGACACCTTAATCACTTAGTGCGCCAAACAACTTTGTATTACATACGCTTGCTTACGACGCTAAGAGAGTTTGCTTAAGCTACGCTAGCTATAAAATGCAAATGGATATCCTTCGACAAAGTTAAACCTAATATTAAATAACCAGTATGAATTTTATGAACGTACGCATACACAATTTATTTAATTTTCAATGTTCTGCTCAGCGTTTACATTGTAATTTCGACCTACGCTACAGTGCTAATTAATTCCTTAGCTTCAGTATTCTAATTTGTAATTAATTAGTGAAAAAGAGCCAGTCGCAGTATTTAACTTTGGGGCGATTTCTACCAACTTGTTTCTTGTTTGTTTTTCTACAGAAGCCATAGGTAAAAGAGATAAATGATTCCACTAAAGGAAACGTACGTAGAAATGGCTCTGTGCATATCCTAGCGTGAATTGCACTACATATTATTATCTTTAATGTTTATGCGAACAAGTCTGTAGGAGTTTAGTTGTAGTAGGGCTGCTTTAATTTGCTATGCACTGAAAGTGATTTATATTAAAAGAGGTTAGCTGTGCTGAGTGGGTTATTTATTGTTTCTAAACTGGTCACCCTATGAAATGTTTTATGATGGTCAAAGAGGTAAAAATGGAAATGATATTACTTGGTCGTTTGTCTTTGACATCTTTGGCATCGAGTCCATTGACAGATGTATCGGTATTGGAGGAGCCCTTGAGCATGACAAGTTCTCTCTTCATTTCCTCGTAGTCTCTCTGACAGTCGAGACGAGCTTCAAGTCTGGAAATTACTTCTTGTTTTTGGTCGAGTTGCTCTTCAAGAAGTCGTATTTGTGTGGCACTGCTCTCTCGTATCTGATTGAGCGACGTTTGTAATCTTTGAACATCTTCAACTAAACTGGAAATCTGTAAAATGAATAGAATTGAGTACGAGAGTCAATCAATCTAAATAATTGCTGCAGCTCTATATTGACTGTCTCGTTAGCCTCTTACTTCTGCATTGCACGGAACTCAACCTCCATAAATACAAATACCTACACAGTAATAATATGTCTTGTCGATTTAACCATAAGTTTTCTACATAAATACATGCATAATGCCACTTAATGCAGCCGTTTAGAAGTTTTGCTGGGAAGTAGGTACGATTTAATATTAAAGTAGCAATGGTGCACAAATACTACTTATCTACTGTCAGTTATATTTTATAGGGTAGTTAGTTAGTTGCTCCTAGTGGTATAGGCTATAGGACACAGCCAAATGCAATTCTCTCGATTCCAATTGCCACTGATTCTGCATCTCTGTCTATCTCTCTACCTATATGCTCTATAGAGACAGAGTTAGTTGTATATGTAGTGAAGTAAGTAGCATTAACATTAGATTCTATTATGTTGCTCAGATAGTGGAGCTATTGTCATAACTAATAACTAACGTGTCATGGACGGACGAATAATGACTCGGCTAACGGCCAACTATTTGGCAATGATGATCATGATCGTGTCATTGTGTTTGCTAGAATGGTGCCTACTTATTGACTACCCTCAAAGCCTATGCTCCTGCTACAACAATTACCTTTACATATCCCATCAGTCTCCCTTCCTTCTCTTTTACTTCACTTTGCCTACTCGACGGCCAAAGTCAACCTCTCGTCTCCAAACTCCAAATATCTCCTCCTATTTACATTACACAAGTTGACGACCAACTAACAAGTCAGCGACACATTTCCTTGCTTGCGGTTTGGCGGGGGAAGTTGGGACATTAACGAAATCACTCATTGACTTTCATGGGCCTCTGCCTGCCACTTCTGCTGGCCCTACACAAAGTCAATACTAGATACTTGCGTACTACGACGACTTACTCTCATAGAAGACTCTAATGTAAATAGTTAAAGGTATAAGAACCAAGAAGGAGAGCAATAGATACATACACCTTCTGAGTTTTGATCCTAATTTTGACGGCACTTATTATGTATGTCTACAGGAAAGAGGAGGAATTGATAGTAAATTCAAGGCATTCAATGTGAAACGGGGAAATGGCCACAGAAAACATAGACTTCTTGTCATATAATATAACAGATTAGTAGAATAGGGCCCTAATTTAGCGGATTAGCTAGATTCGGTTTCACTTTGGGTACTTTTCGAGTAGTAAAAGGTAAATGAGAGAAGTTCATAATAGCTTTATACTATTATAGTGCATAGTGGAGTTGGTTGGAGAGTTTAATAATGGGATTGGTGGCCATAAACATTTGCTCACTATGATACGTGTTAATAACTAATAATTTTACAACTAGAAGGATGCTGCTATGCAATTGAGATGACTAGTTAGTTCAGTTGGATTGGCAGACTAAGTAGAATTATCGAATGGAAGGAGTGAGTGGTAAATAGATAAAGGAAGAACATAAGCAGATAGCCAGTTAGTTAATTGTAAGTAGGCACTATCTCGCTAGGTAGCTACAAGTTATTATTATAACCCAAACCAGTGCACAGTGCCATTACAATGATATTAATGTTGATGTGAATTGATAACAGTGTTTTATTATGGAGATTACTACTTTGGAAAATGGTTGATTTGCTTGTCGAAAAGTTATTTGTAGGTTTAAGTGTGCAAAATAAATGTGAAGGCCATTAGAAGAGGCTGTCGAAATAGTAAAAATGCTGATATTTAGGTACTGCTCTTACATGACTACACATTACACAGGTAGACTCACACCTCGCCTAAGGTAGACATATTTAGGTAGGTAGCTAAATTGGAGTTGGACGTAAATTAATCCAAGTGATGTAGTACTGAACTGAAGTATGTAGCCAGTGAAGAGTCTTGTCTTGACTTGAGAATGATGCAAAATGCGATTGGAAAAGAGAGAGACTAGGTTGGCAAGTGAGTGAGTAGTGAGGAAAATGGTTTGTCAGCAAATTACACGAAGACTCCTCATGGACTGCATTATTTAGTGAGGAGAAGAGGAAGGGAGCAGGTATGAATAGAAGACTTGCTTGTAGTTATTATAAGTAATAATAAAATAAAGTGTCTGGATTTGCTTTGGCTAGATGTTTCAGAGCCAAGGAAACGCAACTAATTGTGGTGCGAAGAAAAGGCAGAAATTGATCGTGGATCTATTATGGTGAGGATTGAGTAGTCGAGAGAGAGAGAGAGAGAGAGATAGGAGACATACGTAAATAGCTAGGGAAGGAAGGCTAGGAAAGACGTGCACACATAAAAGAATAAAATATAGGACTGAAGATGAGGTGAATTAAATGACGGAGGCTGCGGCCAGAATAAAAATTATTTTTGGGGGTTGATAGTAATTTATAGGGATAATGTTGGTATTATTATAAGGAGGCAGAAAAGTAGAGATAGAAGGGAGAAGTGGATTTCCATGAGATGGCTAAGTCGAGAGAAGCAAGTGTCAAACCCTTCTCGACGAGAGAGACGATAGACTGGAGAAAAAGGAGGCGGACAACAGATGCATGGAAATGGCCAATTATGACAGCAGGGGGCACTGTAACCCCCTCACTTATTCCATGAGGTCACCGCACAGGTCACACACAACCACAATCCATACACAGTTTCCATTCCGGCCCAATTTATGCAATCTTTTCCACAGAGACCAAACAACAGGCACTGCTCGCACTCGAACTTCAGTTGGAACCATCAATCCCAGCATGAAATTATTAACTCTCTTTTCCATCCATCCGTCCGATAAATTTTCTCATGATATTAAATCAAAGTCGTCTATCCATAAGTCATAACTCAACTCATTTCCACTTTGTACATTCAACTCCACTCCAACTGCTGCTGCTCTTCTAGACTAGTCTATTCTATTGTAGCAGAGGAGAGCATTGTGTTTCTGTGTGTGTGTGAAAGGAGGCACAGGCACAGGCAGCTCTCTTAATACGTTTGTTATACATAGAGAGAGAGAGAGAGATCTCGGAGGAATTGTGAGCAGACAGCCGAGCCTACTCACCAACCAACAATATTACATTATTAGGCAATAACTAAACGTGTACGATTCCACATCACATTCACATAATATCATTACTCGGGTACCTACCTACTGCATGTTTATGTACATTGCGTCTATTAGTTAGCAGGGCAGAGTGTTCTGTGCACGTACGAGCGCCACATTTATATGCACACTATTTATTACATTAGTTTAGTACTATAAGAGATTAGATCGAGCCGGGTCAGTAGACAACAAGAAGACAAGCCAACGAAACGAAAGACCACAGCAGAGAGCCTGCCATAGACAACCAACTAACCCAACTGAAGAAAGAATCCTGTCCGGTTCTTCTCCTGCAACACAATACCATAATATGCACGTCTTGTGTGTGTCTGTGTATTATTTAACTATGTGCATACACAACATACCATACGGTCAATCTATCCATCTTCCTATCTATCTTCCTATCTACATTTTTATAAATTCTTCTGCTCGCTTTGGCAATGCCACGACCATCATTGTATTCCAACTATTCCATTCTGCAACTATTTACATACGGACAAAGCCATCCCGTCAGCCCTCACTTAATTATTTCACTCTATCCATACTCTCTTGCTCTCACATGAGACACCCATCCCAATTCACTAATGTAACCTACAGAAATAACATTTTCACTCCATACTCACTCTCTTCATCTACTTATATTATTTTATTACTATACTCTATCACTATATCTAGCATGCCTATTAACCTATACATAGATATTACATACTGTATTCATAGCCATCTAATTTAATTTGCATCCAAGTGTACTCTTTTTCAACAATGGTTAGCAAGATACCTAAATAAGTGTGTACAAACAACAAATAAACTGCATTCATACATAAGCTGTGTATCTTTAAGTCATCATGTACAAAATATTGGTGTAATCTATCTTATAGTAATGCTTGTATGTACAAAAAATAAACATTCTTAAAAACACTAGCTACACGAGTACACACAACAACAATGCATGCTAATCCTAAATCTACCTATTTACATCGCTAGAGATAGCATGGAGCTTTAGCTAGTATTTCCACTTTCTTACATATTAAATCAAAATTTAAACCCAATATTTTATGAGAAGGCATTTAATCCTGTGTATCTATTTCAACTGTTTTATTCATAGCGATGATAAAGTTCATTCTAAGTGCACATCTTTCTATTTTCTCCTACAACCTAACCAACTGAATTAATAGGAGAGATAGAAAATGTTGAAATGTGAGACATGCTAGATTTAGCCTAGAGCCGAAATTATTGATACATCGGAGGAGAGTGAGTGGAAAGAAGACTAAACACACTTATTTACTATTCAGCAATAAAGAGCCAACATGTACAGTTATCTATGTTAATGTAAGATAAGGACGTGTACTAATAATATTACTCTATATAGTCAAAAAAACATTGAGCAGGGATGGGTAGAGAGACGAGAGATACACGAGCACCTACACGTAATTCAACAAAATCCACACACACGTTCAGCACCTTCACCAATCATGATCATCATATCATTATCATTATCTGCATGAAATCTCAACCAGTCACTCCTGATAAACCCTTTGATTTTGATTCATTCTCTTCAGGACTACACAACAAGTGCTCATTCTTAGTTTTTCCAAGAATGAACATAGTTTCTCCTAATATTTATAATGTTATAAAGAGATTCCAAGACTCTAAATACCCACATTAAGGTTCTCTTAACTCTAAATCATAGACGCACCCATGTTCTATAATATAATAAACTCTGTATACAATAATAACTGAGATGAGATTAGGAAACGTGAGGATTAATGTATAGGAGCGTATCAATTACTCACCTCTTTATCTTTGGCAGCAAGTTCGTAATCATGGTTTTTGTGATGGGAGGTGGATATGACTGGGTCTTCCCGGTCAGGTGGTGGAGGGGCCATGGCTACACCCGAAGATGTGCCACCACTATGAGTTGCTAATTGCTCCTTCAATGATGTTACCTCTTTCTCCGCCAGCGTTGCTCTCTGTTCACAACAAAAATTTGCATTATTAGAAACATTGCCAAAACTATGGGTTTTGTATTATTAAAAATATTAAATAAATCAAGAGTCGGGTCAGGCAAGTCAGGTTGCTACAATTCTCAGCTAAGTAAATTTTAAACTTCAGTCTCAAAAGTTCACACCTTCAACCAAATTGCAAGCTACACATTATTATTTTTAAGATAAGTATTTATTTATGTTGGGCAAGCCTTATCTTGTCAATCTTAAATTAAAAGCCATCTATCCAGAAATATCCAATTATCATAACCAGTACAGCTTATACTATGCTTTATTAAAATGTACAGATATTATGACGTTAAAAAATTTGGCGTATCTGATGCAATAATATTACATTGAAGCACTAAGAAGTTGCTCAAACCTGCAGAGAACCCGGAAATCAGAACTGAACGTTAATTTAAATTACAGGTATAAATAATGAGGAATAAGTAATACCTACGTAGTTATGAAGGCATATAAAATATTACAATTAGATAAAAGCAGCATTTCATGGTTGACTAAGAATGCCACAGCAGTGGATTTAGATTCTTGTAAATGATAAGGAATAAGTAAGCAAGAGCCCATGGAGCAGATAGGAATTGTCATCAAGAGACACAATTGCCAAAACGAAATGTTCAAATAAAATCCCAAATGCATGCTGTAGTTTCAGAAGGATCTAGGTTAATTTTAATAAATAGAAAGCGACTTTTCTATTAGTAGGTAATTATTACACTTGTAGTAAAATTAAAAATGTCTAAAATGGCTTATTATGCTGAACGTTCCACATTTCACAATTGGTCCACAAACTAACTAGCCATAGTAAAATGAAAATCTGTGAGTAATTGTGAAAATCTCTGTGCATTTATTTAGGTGCTCAAAGGTTGGAGCATAAGATGAAGGTTTCTATAGTTTACTATGTAGTACCTTGGTTTTTTACTCGACATTAGCCAAGCTGTTTGATAAAACCAGGCGTAAATAATTCGTTTATTTAGCTAAATGCCTTTTAATGATTTCTATTTCTATGTACCTATTTTACGTATGTAAGGCCAATCTAGCAATAACGCTCTCTTAAAAAGTTAATCAAATTTTTAAAACTCTTGCATCGTCACGAGTTACGAGACTATAAAGAAGAAACTACAAGCACAAGTATAGATACCATAGTTACATTGAAGATAATGCTCTGCCTGTTTAAATTGCAATTTAAAAAAATAAGTTTTTATATCTTTATTATGAGTCAGATTAGTTCTGAGTTCTAACTGCTTGTTTAGATGGGAGAGATAGAGGTAGATCAATATTCAATGAAGAAAATCTCAGTGACTACAGATAATATTGATTAAATCAAGGAAATACATTAAACACAACTATGGCTCACTCAACATGAAATGAAATTCCATTAAAGGTAAGCACTAAAGCCAAAGCAAACTAAGCACTGCTTATTAGATGACTAATGCTAATAGGTGAGTAAGTAAGTAGACATTGTAAAGTTCACATACACACAACACAACGTGTGTGTAATCTATCTAGCAATTGCCCAACGGGATTTTCAAGGTTTTTCAATTGGGAAGGAGACAGAAGAGTAGTGGTTGGTTGGTTGGTTGGGAGTTATAGCATACACTGTTGCACCATGTCAGAACATTGCACACTTAACTCACTAACTAATTAAATCAACTCTAAGACTCAATATTGCAACAATAGCCAAATTCAGATATAAAACTCTTTTCCAATTCACCTTATGACGTTTCAATCCCTACAACTTTTTATGTCACAATATTCTTGGCCTGTGTGCATTCACATAGGTAGCCAGAGCTAATAGTGGCCTACAATTAAATTACTAACTATGGTTCTATAATATTTCCCCTACATACATCCATAATAGTGCATGCGACGATTTTACATAGTGTACTACTAATAATAATCTTCCTCGTAATATTATTTTCTATTTATTTACAGGGAAATGCCTGTGCTCTAAGTACATTGCTAACAAGCTAGTATTAGTATCAATTACCAATAAATATAAATGAATATGTCAGTAAAAAATCTAAAATCCCATGTATCTACCTACTCAGTGTGCATATAACAGAGACATAAAGTAAATGAAGCATACAGAATATACGAACATGTTAAAGGGGCTAAAAGAAACGTCAGATATTGAAATTAGTAAATACAACGCTTGATTTCTTCTACTGAAAATAATAAAAGTAAATATGAAGCCTGGTCCCAGGATATTTCAACTCAGGTATGTATGTATGTATGTATGAAAGGGTAAATTGAAGGTGGGGTACGTAACGAAAGTATGGTTATTGTGCAGAGAAGAGGTTAAAAAAAGTAGGAGATTTGAGTGTTATTGCGTTGTGTGCGAGTGAGAAAGGATTCACAGGAATAAGTAATGGAGGACTTTATGAGTCAATAAAAATTTATTGTTTTCCGATATGCTGTGATTAGTGTGGGAGAAAAAATAAAGGTGGAAGCGAGAATGAAAGGATGAGAGGGTGGAGGGTTTGGAACTCGGAGCTAGCTTTCCTACTAAATAAGTCTAAGAGATGTTTAAGCCGTGGTGCTCTATAGATGATCCATAGTAATTACTTGCTGCGAAGGAGAATTATACGGAATATTAGAGTCAAGAAGATGTGGTCAGATGAGAAGAATGAGATGCTTAAGGGCCAACAGACACATTGTTGATGATTGCTCTGCGGCAAAGGCTTTGCTTTTGGACGTAAGAATATTACCAAAAGTAAGGAAAAGGAGCCGAGCCCGTTGTTTCCAATTGCATTTTGATGTTAGTCAAGCATATGGTTAAACTGGAAGTGAATAATAATAATAATGGACGTGCATCTGCCTGCACTATGGACGGATGGGCTAGTGGAGTTATGTCTTGGCCATTGAATTGGGCTTGGACTTTGTGTGGCACAATGTTCCTTAGGTAAATAAGTACCTACACACATGCATGCATATGTGGACGTTGCTAATGTGTCTAAGAAGGAGTGCAGGCAGGACGCTGGCTGCTATTGTGATGCTTTTAAGACAGTTATGTTCTGCTATACATTGTAGTCGAAGGGAGATGATTGAATATTACGTGCACATATAATTTGATAGGATATATCAACATGAGATTCGGGTAGGACACGAAGGAATGGTAATGCCACGATTAACGATACGATATGTGCACGCAATATTCCTTCTATAGATAATATAATGGCTCGTATGAATGCTCTAGGGTGATAAATAGATTATTTATTGAGGGGTCATCAAAGATTTCCGATTGCGTCAAACCAACTTTACATAACAGAAGATATTGAAAGGACCGACTGACTGACAAAGTGAACTGGCTACAGCATCCACTCGCTCACTGAATACATGAAACAGAATTACTCAATCTTCATTCTTGACTTGTTCAATAGGTTCTGATGTGAGTGACTTCGATTGGATATTATAGCGTCATGATCCGTCATAAAAATAATTCATTATATCACACAGATCCCTCTATACAGATCCCCAACAGCCAATCAAACCAAATCACACACAGACTTACGTACTTCTGATTAGCTTAACTCACTCTTCTACTTTTATTTATATCAATCTGTTACATATAACTGAGAGAAGCATAGATTTTATTATATTATCTCTCTAAGTAATGTCATTTGGCCATAGAACTATTTAACATGTGCACTGCATACTTCACCGAGATTCTACTACTATCATGTTGTCATCACCGCTATAATCGCTCTAGCTATGGATATGGCTATCCTTCTCTCTCTCTCTTTCTACTTATCATTCGATTTCCATCCCACTATCAAACAAATAAAATCTAAGTCACGAGAGATATATTATACGACTGATTGTAAATGCTGGAAACCAATATTTCATGGCCTGAGCACAAGAGAATGAACTGGTGCTGGATGGCTCGCTCACACTCTGCGAATTAACATGAGTCTCGAAAGTCGAAAGACAGCCATAAATACATGCTCGCACTAATACAATGAGAAATACATCGAAAGACGTAGGATGAAACTAATATTCCATGAATTCAATTAAAGTTATCGCCAGATGAGAAAAGAAGGAAAATCCAAGAGAGTCAGTCGACGGAACAGGACAAGTCAACTCAAGTTGTTTAGTTACTCTTTTAACTCGCCTTGTGTTGCTATGCTTAGAGGAGTGTGAGTGACGGCCTGACTGCAACTCAACGTCCTCAACTTGAGTGATATCTCAGAAGAAACATAGCACATAGCCTCTACATCTAGTACATCTCCGAATCCTCCATAATAACATTATTATATCATCTAACATTCCTTATACATGTGCTAAGTCCAATAATTATACCAGTTTCTTTTCTTTTCTCTCAGCATATGCAGCCTTCACAGTTCCTATATGCAATATCTACTCTTAGACACACTAATAAATATAAATCTAATATCCGTAATAAAGTAATGTAATGTAAATGCAAGGCTTTTACCGCCAGCCGGTCCCGGCCCCACTACTAAATAACAGTGCAGTTGACCTAATGCAATCCACCAACAACACAATACAAAGCTTGATATAATACAGTGAAAAAAAGCTGACTAAATCTGTTTACTAGCTATTCTTAATATCCTTGCTATGCTATAGAGTGAATCATAAAATACGGAGAGCTATGTAATTATGTGCATATTGACTGATGCATGTATTTATAGGTGTTACGTATCCTATTAACAACACGTTGCTCACTCTTCTTTTACAGAGAATTGGGATTTGTGTTGTCAAAGAATTACATCTCGCAAGGAGAATAGAAAAAGCGAGAGAGATTTCAATGAATCATGGATTGGATACGATACAGGAAGGACCGTGGTTGATCCTCATCTGATGTGATATTATTATTACTTGTTATGAGTCTCCTCGTACCAATACAATCCCATTACTACAGATAATACTCTGCTCTGTTATCTGGGAAGTATTTCGGTGGTGGATGCCAATAAATCTTGCTGAAAGATGTTCCGCTCCACAGGTACACACTAGAACACTGAACACACACTCCCTATACTCACCCATATACTCACACTTGTAAACCCATATACATATACGTGTGTGCTACTTATATTAGGTGGTCACAACTTCACATTCTAACTATAATAAATATCTGCAGGAAGGTGAATTTTTTGATGTCCCGTCTCCCGTCCTGATGATTTGATATAGTGATAATGTGTCTTGGGATATTACTATAGAGAGGCAGTGCAGATAATAGAATTAGAGTGATCCTCCATTTGTACAATAATAGAGCCTAGCATATTTAGTGAAATATCTGTAGTCGAGGCAGGGAAGGTAAGTGAAGTCGCCTCTTCTAAGGAAACATTCTTTTCTACACAATTCCACATAGGAATGAGCTTCGTCGGAAACCTTTCCTCGTCCATCCAACACACAAATATCAGAACAGACATTTATGGACAAGTTGCAGCACAACTTTTGGCTGTCAATAAAGGTTGAGGTGGGTTGCAAGTTGATAATCATTATCCCGAACACAGCCATACATTTCTAAGTTGTAACCAACCGTTCCTTATTACTCAAGTGAAGTGTGTGAGTACCTATCTATCTCTGTATAATATATTCTTTTTTTCCCTATCCATTTATATCTATTTCACGATGGGAGTGAATTATAGTGAGATATATGCTAAAGAAGAAGAAGCATTGGATTCTATCTGACTATCTCTTCATCACTATATCCTATCGTCTTTCAACTATCACATTTTTATATCTGCTCCTTTCCACATCTTTAACTATAAGATTCTAATAGTATAAGAATACATGTGCACATGTTCTACAAATATCCCCACATCTATCACAGATAGCTGAATGGAAGAAGAAGAAGGAAAGGAAAAGATCTCACATAAGTTATTACTCGCGATAAGTCAAATAGCAAGTGAGTTGATCGAGAGAGTAGTGACGCTATGTGTAAATAGTACACATAATAAAATATAGATTCGAATAGAAAAGCCAACAAATTATGTATTTATTATAGGAGTAGTTGCTATTGCTAAGTCCGTTGGACGTGTTAGTAAGTAGAGATGAATGTGTAGGTACAGATAGCCATCCATCCCTTCCCCTTTGCCTCACCGTCTTCTTCTTCTTCTTCATCTTACGATCTAACTAGTTTTCCTCGTTTGACAACCAACGCAACGCAAGGCAGATTATCAAATATCAATTGATGCTCAGCAACGAACCTTGTGCACTGTGCACCGCACTATAAACTTACGGCACTGACTCAAATGAACACAAATGCTCTCGCTACTCCTTGTAAACGATTTATGATTAGAAGGAGTTCGTCTCCAACCAGCAAATGGCAAAGGAAAACTTAGAGCAGCTAGAAATTACCTCGCTCATCAAATTAAACAACACCCCTTCTTTCCATTTTATGGTGCGTAGGTTAGGCAGTTAGCAAACTCTGTTTGTCTATATTTACTTAATGCCTTTACATCTGTAACCACAAAATATATTTCACGCTACGAACTGAAATCAACTCACAGTCAAGTCACACAAATGCATCTTGCAGTTACTTTTGGCTCTAATTCATCCCATTTCTTCCGTCCAATCTCCTCTTTACTTCATTTCTCTCCTATTTGCAAACTATACTAATATAACTGCATTGCATATACTTGCATGTCGCGATAAAAAACATCACTACAACATTTGTGCCACATGCTCGTGCTTCTTTGCACTCTAACTCCAACTGCATGGGTTGTATATATTATATAGTAGAAGAAAGTATATAATACTTTATCTTTATATATACATAGATACTATATCCTTTATATAGACGGCTATAAGAATATAGTGGACGTAAACAGAGTCTGCATTAATGCGTGTTGATACACAGCTGCATAGATATTTTATAGGTAGGTATTAGGGTTTGTCAGTCAGATTGTGTTTTGTGAGCACATGCAGACATAATAATGTAAATTGTGAACGAGCGAGTCTAGTGGCCAAATGCACTACAGGGCATAAAACACCTAAAAATTACAATCATCCATTCAACTTATCCATTACTTTCAATATCTGTAGGTAAGAGAGGAGAAAAAGAGAGAATGTGCTGAAACTGGCTGCGGCTCACTAACTCATCGTCAGGTTATAATAATATTATTACCACGGTGTGCATAATATTATGGGGAAACTACATGGACATTGTACAAATACGTGTGATAGTAAATATAAATGAAAGAAAAGGCAATGCAATGCAGTGAGTGAGTGAGTAAATGGATTTGGACGGTGGTGCTGTTGGATTGGCCTGCGACTGCGAGTAGTGAGATGAGGTAGAAGAGTGAGGCAAGGAAGGAGTGAGTGAGTGAGTGGAGTACATCGAGAGAAGATATTAGACAAGGACCTAATATGGAAATAATATTAAGGAGTCTTGTTCTCTGCCAATAATAGTTAGTACCTCTTTAATTCTTATGGGTTTGCTATTAATTGTGAGCTGAGCTGTTAACATAGGATGCCAGGAGAGCATCTGCTATAATATCACTACTATGTATGTACGAACAATTACAATTAGTGTGCCTACTGCCTTCCTTTAATGCTCTCACTACACCAGAGGATATTAAGGAGCCTATATAGACACATCTGTACTAGCACTTCTCCATTTATTGATATTTGCCACAACCCAGAGCCAGCACTAAACAAGTGCACGCAGGCAGATCCAATGCACGAATTCCATATCAGCTCCCACGAATACCAAGCAAGCGTCTAAGAAAGCCTACTTTATTAGTGTGCTCTCTGTTCTTATATTATTTACTATTCTATACATATTATCAATTATAGGTAGTTAGTTAGTTATTTAGTTAGTCAGAGTGTCTTGTAGTTGGAGAATGGGATGAGATGCCAGGACAGAAAGGAGGCGATTAGAAATGCTGTAAAGCCCAGTCTATTAATCTACACTGACGATTGCCAAAGAGAGCATCACAAAGCAGAACAGAAAGAGTGAGAGAGAGAGAGAGGAACAATAATAAGCGGACCTCGAGTATTTTTGGATCAACTAAATTACACGTGTAATAATTGAAAATGCAAAACTAGACAGATAGAGACTAAGAGAAAAGCGATGATGAATTTTGAAGATGAAAGGAGAGGACGGTTAAGAAATCACCACCCACCAAGTGACCCCCTGTAGTCCATCAAGGAGGAGTTGGATGATTGACATTTTGACACTTTGGGTGCCTCAACTCAACTCACATATCATGAAATTCGTTAAAATATTATGAAAGAGTCAAAGAACAAGAAAAAACTTATTTAGAAAATCGTCTCTGTTTCTCAGTGGATGTAAGTGTGCCCACCCCTCGGACAATCATCTTCGCTTTTATATTATTTTTAGTTAAATCCTCTTTAGGAAACATTTAAAGTCATGAGGCAGCCTAGCTATTTCCAGACTATGACTGATCCTACACTTGACAACGAGTCGTGAAGCCTGGCCGAACCAAGTCACTCCTGTCAGTTCCTGATATGCCTTTTGGATGAATCCTATTGAGATCATTCAATCTCATTTCATCTCCCGTCTCCCATTCCACTTACAAATACCACATTCTCCACACTATCTCATTCCACATTATAATCAACTCGAAAACAAACAACTCTAACATGCACACGTACTTAGATATCATCAGCCAGCATCACGTACTTACTAGTAATACTATTCTATGTTCATCCACAAATTGATAGCTTATCACTCTAGAATTAACATTGTGCAGATACGCTATCTTCAGCTTTTAAGAATATTATTAGCACAAAATCCCCTGATACATATCTAAAACAAACTATCATTTTAATATTTGTGACACGATGACATGGATAGATAAATAATATCATTCATAAACTCCATTCTTAGATTTTTTCACTAACTGAAACTGAAATCCATACTCTTCATAAAGTACCTACAAATATGCTGTTCTACATTTAGTACACTACCAATCGCAGTTATCTTGAGCAATTAAAATTATTTTAGCAAGGATTTAGTTAGCTAACATTGGAAGTTAAAAATATCCCAATGAAGACAGACACTGCAAACGTTCTTAGATGGTAGAGGAGGAAATTCTTTGATTTGAACAGAAATGCCTAAACTCCCTAAACTATAGATTTTGTTTAAATTTATGCGAGGGAATTTACAAGTTGGGGATGGAGGTCCACTCCACATAGAAAAGGTTTACCTATGTACCGAAAGTGTCTTTAGTTTGGTTTGAGTAGTGAGTCTGAAGTTTTCAGAGTCAAGAGCCGTAGGACAAGAGAAGAAGAGATGAGACAGAGATAGTGTTTTACTACATCAATAGTAAAGGAGGAATGCTCGGAATATATCTGTGGTTTTTGGAGATGAGTGAGGGAGGTTCACTAATTCAAACGAAGATGCTATTGAAGTTGACAGAGAAAGACTTTAACGGTCTCCTACGAGGGCTGACTCTTAAACTCCCCACAGAATAATACGTGCATAATTTGGGAATGAGTGGAATTCTCGGAAGAAATAAAAATAAATACACGGAAATAAAATAAGTTGGAAGATGTTGATTTGTAGGCGATCAGAATTGAGGATTTGGTTATGAATGTCTGGAACTTCCCAATTAGCATTTGAGACAGAAAGAGAGAGAGAGAGAGAGAGAGAGAAGTGTAGCTGTGTAAATTCAGAGACATAAGTGAGTTGTGGTTGGAGTGAGTTGGGCTTAAAGGGAAGATTCTGTTCGGGATGATGCTATTGAATTGTAATGAAATGCAGGGACAGATGGACGGACTGTGTAAGCAACAAAGAGGATTGAATTGGATTTGGCTAAAGAGTGTGTGGATTGGGCTGGTGTTGGTTGGTGCAATGGCAAGGCAAGGCAAGGCAAGAGAGTCAGTCAATTCAAATAAAGCGAAGTGAATTGAGGAGGTCGGATGGGAGAAGGAGCTTAGCTAAGAAAGGAGTGGCGGATGCATATATATTAGATATCGAGCAAAGCAAGAAGCAGCTGAGATTTACTCTCATTAATAATGCTTTCTGAAAGTTAGCACGGAGATAGTAAAGTAAAGGAAGTCGAGGGAAAAGTGCGTGAATGAGAAACCCGGGAGCAAAACCAAACAAGAGAGCACAAGAGAATTTCACAATACACAGATGGTGTAAGAGCTCGTTCTTCTCAGGTTCCGAATTCGCATGAAGAAACATTTGACTGGAAATCTGCTCTTCTCCTCCTGATGTATTCTTATGTGCGAAGGAAACATGAACTGCACTGTTTGCTGTTCGTCTTTACTAGTCTGCCATCACCATCAGCCCCCAAAAACCAGAGCATAGCACTGCACACTCTCGCACATTATTATTACTATCTTCTCATGTCTTAACTCTATCCACGAATAACCAAGTCAAATAATGCCTATCCACTCCTAAGATTCCTCTCTTCTTCTGAATGTACAGACTAGTCCGTTACGTTGTTGTGTGAGCCGCACTCACTCCTCTCTCTCTCCAGATCTTGCAGCATCTTCTCTTATAATATCTAAACGTTTGAGTCGACCAAAGGAAACTGAAGGCACAAAGCTCCTAAACTCTCTGCATGGCTCATCCGCACTTCTCTTCTATCTGTCTATCCATGTAGTGAGTGGAGTCAATGGAAAGAGACTCTCTCCCTCGCCTTCTAATAGCTGGAAGCTGACAAACTTAAGTTAACTACATAATACAGCACTACTACTCTGTTCTGTATGTATGTACGCAAGTTAAGTAAGTAGCGAGAGGGGCATACGGATCCACACTCATCCCATCCCTGCCTGCCATCAGATCACACAACACAACAGCCTTATACATGCACAGAGCTATAAAGATCACTTGGTTATGCCACCAAGTTTAGTTTATGGGTTATGCAGCATCGATGCAGAAGACCGCACTACTAATGTAACTAAGAAAACCCAATCCAGTCACATTCACATCGAAACTATCACAATAAGACAGAAAGCAATTCGGCTTTATGTGAAGAGATATAGTTGTATTCTATCAAGTGGATGCCTGATGATGCCGTCTACTCGATATAACTACGAAAGACTTGAATGACAATAATTGTGAGTCAGAACTCGAGTGTGGATTCTATCGTATTTATATATAGTTAAATACGTACAAGGATTTAACTTCTAAACACAGAGGAGAATATGATAAAATTGGATAGGAGGAGGCTAAAATCGTCTTCAACTCATCCAACATGCAGCCAGACCACACAAAGTTCATTTACGTTGAATGTTACTTTAATTTTGTTGTCCTCTTATATAACTCGTATAACCTTTCTCCTTGTTGGGCAAGGAAGGCGAAAACGGAGGGAACTAAGCCCCAATAGATACAGATTAGTGTGTAGATATGTGGACAAGTCCTCCCTCCTCTTCTTTATAAATTACTATAGGAGAATATTGATGAATATAAAGGAGTGCTGCAATAAAGGACAAATGCAAAGAGGACAATATATAGGACAGGAGGAAGAAGAGAGGAATCGATATGAATTTTCTTTGGCTAACAACACCAGAGAATAATAATATTGCGCCTACCTACTTAATTCTACTACAACAGCCCTCCATAGAATATGCATGCACTATAGGCACATAGAGAGATAGTCTGAGTGCCTAAGAAGAAGAAGACAATCCAGTAGAAGAGTAGAAAGGAACCGCAGAGCAGAGCAACTCACTTATATGCTAACTTATTACTACAATCTATTTAAATCTCAAGTCGACTTCACGAGGAGACGATTGTATTTGTTCTTCCATATAATCATTACAACAAATCTATCTCCTTCTCCATTCTATCCATCTAGAATCTGCTAATGCACAGCATCTCTGTCCTATTGTGCCCCAACTGCCTATACACAATAAATAACCATCGCATCTTCCTATCTCACAACAATATCTATCTTATCTACGTAGCATTTGGCCAATTTTCTCTCTCCCACATTATTTTCTCACTAGACTCGTCTATGCATTATTTAGAATGAACTACTGAAGTTTTAGCTACTACTTAATATTATTCCAGGCGTGAGACATAGACATACATGTGATATGTGTATGTATAGACTCCGTGCGGATATTTATATCATAGACAGAAATTCAGGAACAGGTCCTCTCATTATTACCTTCACACTATGCAATGTTCTGTGATTTGTCAATGTGCTCTATTGTAGTCCATTGTAGCGTAGAATGTGGCTAAGTAAAGCAAAGTTGGTCGCTTCCTTGGGAAAGACATGAGGAGAGTCATCCTATTTCTTAATCCTTCCATGCTCAAAGCAACTTTGATCTTCATTGTCTTTGGTGACGGTACCACAACTGGGAGGAGGAGGGAACTTGCAATACAATGGCACCATTCACCATTCCTTATCTTACTTTTCATTAACTAATGCAATGCAGTTTCTCTCATCATCATCATCATCATCATCATCGTCTCGTCGTTGTCGTACAGCTAAAGCTAACAGAGAAGAGCAAGCTCATTCACTCTCATATGCTAACACTATGCACCAGCAGATCACACCAATAAAATACGAAGTACCTACCTACATTCATACATACTCCTATCTATAACCATATAAATGTGTACACATTAACTACTTACGTACATTAATAAGTATATTACTGTAGCGAGGATGAAATACTCACGCATCCTGCCCTGTAATTGCAACATAGAGCAACTCTCCTGAATAACTTGCTCCTACATATATGCCAAGCTTTATCTACACAACTATGATCTCAGTTCACATGTGTAAGATGGATGTACTTGAAACACTATCTCACCATGCTATGTAATCATTTATCTATTATCTGCACACTGCTTTGCTTAAACTTGCTTTAGGAAGCTGAATAGCCTACAACTGATTTTATATGTATGAACTACTATACACTTACTATACTACTATCTGTATAAGCACGCACTGTACACACAATTCTAATTTTACTTTATTTATTGTCTGTGCTTACTAAAGTTACGCACAAACAATATAATTATTTAGCTAACTGCATTTGCACATTACTTTATTTTATCATGTGATATCGCCACTAAGAACAAGGAAATGTTTTAACTTACTTAGCTACGTACGTACATCATACGTATAATAGGTAAACCAAACATAATCATCATGCATACATAATACTCGATATAGGTACTGCTACATATGCATTGCAAATCCTGCTTTACATACATGTACAGTTTACAGTCGTAGCTTTAGCTGTTTCGCAAATCAAATGCAATTGCATGGTAATATCCATAAAGTAAAGTATACCTACGGTAAACAAAGTAAATAGATTTAATGTAGAGCACTATCGGAAGTTAACTGATAATTTCAGCTCAGTTAAAAACAAACAATAAAATCCTAAAGAATAATATTATGCCGAGTTGAACTACAGTATTATCGCAAACAAATAAAACAATAGCCATGACGAAGTTAAACAGCGTTTTTAAAGAATTTACACATGTAAATAAATGCATGAATTAAAAACCAGTGGTTTTCTATAATTCTTCTTTGGGGGAGATCATTCTACGTAAGTGCTTACTGTAGGATGGCGAATAATAAATAGGTGGCTGCTGGAGAATATGTAATAACATTAGGAAACAATAAAAAGTTTTGATCTTTGTTTTTGCACTACTTCACATAACCTGGCAAGAATTCTCAGTCGCCTATTATTCTCGGTTCTACACTAGGTAGTTTACTACAACAAGAATTGAATTATTTATTTGACATGCCTTTAGAATGTATGCGTTAAAAATAGCTCCGCTACTTATTTATTTAGGATGAGAGAGATAGAGAGAGAGAGGGGGAGTGATAGCGATAGCCACATAATATGAGGAGATGAAAAGGTATCTGTAGGATTATTGTAGGCTGAAAGGAGGAAGAAGAGTTTCTGTTTAGCAGAGTGGAGTATTTAGGTATAAGTGGGAAAGTCTGTGAAGTTTAGCGAAGAGAAATGAAAAGGAATGAAAGATGCGGATTTTGTAGCCGCAGTGCTAATCTGTATTCTTAAGTAGAGAGTGAGAGTGTGGGAAGGGGCGGGAAAGGTGAGCGATTAGTTCGGCAAGAATCGAAAGGACAAGTGAAGTGAAGTTAAGTTGAGGGAAAGAGACATCCAGAGCTCGGATGAAGTGGTGTGAAAATGAGATTTGGCTATTTGCTATGCTTTCTATGGCTGAGAAGACAGTCTGTTGCCTCTTCAAGTCTTGGATGTGACAAGACAAGAGAGAAGAAGAGGGGAGAAAATACATTGAGTGCATTAACTAGAGTTAGGAGTGAGACTGAGAAGTTGGGGAACTGAAAATATAACTAAGTTGGTTCTTTAGGTGGCTTGGGTTGCTTGACGGAATTCTTATGCTCCTGTCTTCTACTTACATGCTATTTAAGCATGGATGGAGTGGAGGAGGAAAGGAAAGGAGAGCAGATCACTTCTTTCCCATTGTGAAGCATAGTGAAGCAAGTGGGAGGAAAGATTGAACTTTTACTCTGCAATAAGGTATGCTAATAAGGTAGCTACATTTCCATATAGTTCTCTCTCTCTCTCTCTCTGCCGAATGTTATTATTAGGAGGCTATGTATGCATCTGACATTATGTGACGGCAGATTGGCAGAACATTATAGTAATGACAAAAGTTGAATGCCTAAGGTTACGAATGCCACAGAACAAAGTAAGACTGAAGAAGACTTAATAAATATGAGGCGGCGGGCTATAGAGAGAATAGAGAGTTATGATGTTATTATGATTATAGTTAGTGAGGGATAGACATAAAGGGAAGAAGGCACTAAGGTATCTGTACAGATTAAAATCGTAGAGAGAGGCTTAATGATTGAATTGAGAGAACAAAGTCTAAGAATGATGATTACTTGTTGCCAGAACTGAGCAAGGAGGAAGATTCGTTCTTTTTTCAAAATCCAATCGACAGGTGGTGGATTAGGTGAAGAAGTGAGTGGTGGAGGTGCGGGCGGCGTAGGTGGCGAAGCAGCGATTGACGGAGATAGCGCTTCCATAGGCAATAAACAATAGTCTACTCCCAGCGTCCGATTCTTATGGCCGTACATTATGTCTTTTTCGATGGCTACGTAAATACGTACGTTACGTAAGTATAAATACGTTCAGTTCGTTTATGATTATTAGTTACAGTTGTTCAGTTGTCTGTTCAGTTTTTGTCTGTTCTTTCTGTGGGTTATTTCGTAGATCGTATTATTATTAGTATCATAATAAGTTGTTCAGAGTTCGTTTCTAGATATTATTGCAGCTTTTTTAAACGTTCAAGTTCAATTCAAGTACAAAGTATTGCATAATAGGTATGTGTAATTGTGAGTATGTAACAAAGTGTCCTTCTTCTGATTGATTCTCATTTGAACTTTAAACTTGTATCATCCCTCCAGTCACAAAACATTAAAGCGAAGCACATTGGTTTGGATTTAATATCATTAGGTTTTTGTCGTACTTATTTAGAGTAGTAAATAGTAGGAGTAGCTATTTACTTTTTATTATAAGGGTTTTTGTTTGGAGCTGTAGTATTCATACTATTTATATCTGTACGTAATTTTTATGATACGTAATATATTTAAGTAGGATTTAGAGTTAGACGTCGCAAAGTGTCCGTATGAATTAATATTTGACAAGGATTGCACAGAGTGAGAGAATGTAAAACTATTAAATGTTATTAAGTAACAATGATTTTTGAGATTTGGTTTCTTTTTGGCTGGATCCTTTATGTATCTATGTATGTATAGATTAATGGGGAAATCTCCTAGGGATTTTTTTCCTTTCGTTTGATTATGGTATGAATGAGCAAGGAGGCACGAGATGAGATAAGTAATATTACAATTACAATCAGTTCATTTTCTCTCTCTTTTTCAATGTCCGTTAAATGAGGCGGAAATGAGCTCTACAAGTTACGACCAGTTTTCGTAACGAGACGGAGATGTATGTGAGAAGGTTCTTTTTTTCTTTATCCACCCCAGCCTGTGGACAATACATAGATACAATGAAAATACTTAGTTAACAATAACAATTACAACATTCGTTCGTTCGTGCGAAAGATATCGCATCACATCGGTGTCTCTGATTTGATTCGTCTTTTCTTGTTCTCACACTACTGCCTCTTCACTCAATAATTCCCTCATTTAATTTTCAAATACAATTGAATTGAATTGAATTGAAATAAATTCGTGCCTTGCACTCATTCTCTTCCCTTTTAATTTTAATTGTCAGACTTGTTCTGCAAAAGTAATGCACAACATATGTCATGTAACTATGCAATAAGTAGACGTAGTTTCGCATGCCTGTGCAAAAAATTGATTATTCGTTCCTACATCCTCGTAGTATTTCCTACACTTCATATACAATCATATTATTATTATTATGGGGTTGTTGTGTAGTATGATGTCGTTTGGTTCGCGACGACGAGGATTTACTTGTGCATGTTGTTTGTGTCTGTGTGTGTGTGTGTGCTATAGCCAAGGCAAGGCACACCAATCTGGCATGACATCTAATATATTATGTGATTTATTAAGCACAGTGCCCGTACTTGAGAGCATTTAGAATCATAGAATAAATCCAATGACATTATTCCATTCATTACATTTCCCGTGTTCACTCTATTAGACACAACAGCCTACGCTTGTCAATAACTTCAATTGTCACTTTATTCTTAATAGAAAGTCCTCACTAGTAATTAACAGTCACAGAATGCAGAGCCCAGTCAGTCCTTTTAGTAGTCGCTTGAATTGACTCATTCACAAATCCAACTGACAGATGCTAATAGTATTGGAAAAAAACTTCCTACCTAATTATCACACACTCACACATTTATATACTTTGTCCGTATTAAATATGCCACAAGATATGATTTCTGCACGACCATTATTCTCACTTCACACACTCAACTCATTAAATTGCTAGTAATATATATTATTAAATTCTTCCTGTGAGGCTATGCTATTTAGTTGATTTTTTAGTAACCTTAGCTTTTTTTCACTCTGCCTTCACAAATTCACATCACAGCGGGCTAAAAAAATAATTCTTTCCTACTTGTGATATTCATCACAAAATTATAATATTTTCAGAAGCCTCCCATGATTGATTCATTAATTTGATGCAAGCTCCTCAGTCTCCTCGTATTTTTCAACTAATTGAACCCTAAGTAAGCTAGATGAGTTGGACCATGAGACAGACAATAGTAATTTATTGACTCTTATGTATCTCTTGCCATATCTCTACATAAATAGGTAAGTAAATAATTATCATAAACTCTCTACCTAGTCCTCTATCCTACACATGCTTAAAATTGTAGCGCTAATCACTTAAGCACACAGCTATGCACTGTAATAATGTTTCTACCTAAACTATCTCCCACTACAAAAATATTATATCGTCAGCCGCCATGGGCTATGCGATTCTTGTGCAATGCTTCATATTCATGACTATCATAAATATCATGATATATCTCCAATAATAATAATAACTCTGAAATAATTGTACGTCCTGGATTTAATGTCATGGATTTCACGGTTGATTACTAAACTAGTGTCTATGTGTTATGTGTGTGAGTAAATTATCGACATTCTTGATGGCTCTCGAAGAGGAGATCAAAGCATTAAATGGAATCGCAGAGAAATCAGAGGGAAACTCATAAATAAAAAAGAGCTGCTATCCTGTTCGGCTTCTCGAGTGTGTATTCTGCTGTGTACTATGTGGGTAGATTGACGTGATGGGCAGTATCGTAAAATAATGAGCGCTAATCAATCAATAAACATTTGTAGCCCAGCCACTCTCGGCTCTGTCTCTATGTTAAGTACGAGTGAACTGACAATGAGCTAATGCGTGTTTTATGTGTGAGAGGAAGAGATTCATGAGTGTCGTTAGCAGAGTTCGGTTGGATTTGGATTTAGAGGCATTAGGTTAGGAATTGTCCATATTATCATCTCGCCTCGATTAAAGTTAAAGTCAAAGTCAACCGAGTCGCTCACTATCAGACGGATAAAGCTCAATAGATGAAAGAGGATTAAAGGTGTGTTTTCAGTTCTGTTCTGGGGGTCGAGTTATTGAATCCCACGAACGCAACGAGCAAGGCAGCCGAGATGCGAGATACTGAAACTTTCAGAAATGTCCGTCCGCTCTGTTCTGTCTGTCTGTGCAACTAGTAATCTACTAATACTCCCTGCCTTGCTTGCCTACAAAGAATTCCCTCATTCTATTGACATGAGTGACTGACACCCACCTAATGCATCGTATTTACCTCTATCTCTACACAGAACGTCAACATCTACATGACACAATGCTCGCTCTCTCTATCTCCCGATAGCTATCATATTGCCAAACTCTCTTCTCTTGATTTACAATTCACTACCTACCTAGGTAGGCACTCTTCACAATGTACATCCATCTATCTATCCTCAATAAATACAGATCCGTATAGAAATATCCCTAAATAGGGAAATTATGGAGCGGCATAGAAGATAATATAGAAAGAGATGTCACTTTGTGCTTACGTAGGTAATGATAGAGTCTTGTGTATAAGGATGGCATTTATTACGCTCCATCCATCCATCCCTATACTAGACATAATAAATAACATTGTTGTATAATGCACCACGGAAGTTTCCGTCTGTGGCAATCTATGGCTAAATCCATTAGCTACTGATACCTTAATTTCATCGACAGAACCTGCCTATCTATCTAAATAATTTTGATATAATATTATTGCGGGCTGCTGTATGACGCGGATATACATGAATGTATAATATTCCAGCTGTATATAGATACGTTTATTGCCTCTGCTCATGTTTCCCATAATTTCACTAACTCGGTTATAATGTTAGAGTGAAATGGTAAAGGCGTGATGACGGTCGGATTATGACAAAGGAATTAAGCAGGGGCAATATCACGAGTCGTCGCTTATCCGCTCAACTATTGAAAATCGAAAATCAGGAGAGCTCTATATGAAATGATGTTGGCAGTCTGTTTCTGGTCTGCATGCAGATTTATGCCATTCACTGCTCAATCTGCTACTTATTTACTATAGGACACCGTCAGAAGAAGAGAGATCATTCTGCTCAGCATCTCCTCTCTGGCCACGATTTATCCAATAATATCCCTCTTCTCCTCAATTCTCAGTCGTCACAACTATTTCTCCTCCATACTTTCTGTATCAGTCACTAATAATAGGAGGCAGGGCAGGAGCAGAGTCCGACTCAGTTATCTGCAACTATTTATTTATATCTGCAAACGCTGAGTTGAGACTAAGCAGGAGTGAGCTTTGGCTGAGAAAGGATGGCAGGTTCGTTGGTGGAGTGGAGAGTGAGAGAGAGAGAGAGAGGAAATCTAATGTCGATGTCGTTAATATAGTATTCCGTAGGAAATGGGACGAAGAAAAGAGCAGGAGCGGGACATATTCCATGCAATAATTATAATACAATGCATAAGTATAGAATGCAAATAAAGATATGTATGCTATGCTGTCGTGGCTTGGATCGGCTCCTTGCTATGTGCCAGATGTGACCTGGCGGCTCTTGAGCTTCTGTCGACTCAACTTACTTACTAGTTAGTACTCTGTTACAAGTTTACAACTTGGGATTTATCTCATGCACTCAATTCAATAGAATTCTCTATAAGAAGAAGAGCGCTTCCCTTCCATTCTCTAGCTGACTACATCCATCCCCGAATATTCACAGCTCCACTTAATACTTCTTCTTCTTCTTGCACTATTATAATATCACTCTTTGTTTGCATTTTGCATGTATGATGTGCAGAGTGATCTCTAGCTATTCCTAGCCCCATCCGTCTTAGAGAGAGAGAGAGAGAGAATATTGTATTATCTTATTCCTGCCAACCTGGGGGAATGTGCTCCAAACCACATCCAGTCTTTCAAGACTAATTTGAATGGAATTCGATTCGAATTCACTCATTGAGATAATCTTGTCGCATCACATTGTGTTTTCCACACTTGAATCTTTTAATCCTATAATGGGATACCTGTCTCTGTCTCACATAATTTTGCCATCAGAGCCAAACTTAAATTTAATTTTGTATTACATGCAACCCTATTTGAAACTCATGCATGAACCGATTCTCGAGAATTGCTTTTGTATAAAAAGTCGCTCTCCTAATCTTGTATATCAACTTATCATTATGTTTTACAAGAAATACTTGTACTGTAATTGTGTTTTCGTGCTTAGACTGTAGTACTTCTGCCAACTTACATTCTTACACTTTGTCATTTGATAGCCACGCTCTCTGGAGAAAGTGAATAACAATCCCAACTAACGATCACTTGATTTATCCTATATAGTATATGTACCATTTATCATTATTGCCAATTATTTTTCAGACTATCTACTACTACATAGTACATACAAAATAAACAATTAGCTCCAATTCCAAACTTATTCTATTAACTCAGGTTGCAATTATAATCTTTTCTTAATTATAAGCAGTGCTTACAGACGCTACTTATTCATTCCAATCATTATTGGGATTTTGTAGCTTTTTATCGTATGGGCAGATTCAAGGGAATTTTTTGCATCCAAACAAGAGATTACGCATAATTATCGTGATGAAAATAGTAGGACAAGCAGAAAAACTGTAAATCTCACATATAATTTCCATTCAAAAGCAGTACAGCAAGAAATCACAATAAGAAAGAGGGATAACTAGAGAAAATGTTGAGAAGAAGAGCAGAAATTACAAAGACAAATAGAGTGAGGGTGTTGTTTGGACAGGGTAAGAAGAGACAAACCGACTGTGGTCCGTTATTTGCTTATCTCAGACAGTTCTGATATAACATAACATAACCCAAAGCAAATGTAAACTCACAAAGGTGCGAATGCTATTGTGGCTTGTGAGAGTGAATCGGGAAGGAATGTAATAATGTGCCTATACTTAGCTACCTACTTGTTTCTATCTTTTCGTTGCACCCGTCTTCTGTTCTCAGAGTGAAACATCCACCCCCAATCCTATTTCAGCCTTCCTTTTTCTATTCTTTTCAACAGAAATCTCTTTTCTGACTTTCAATGCATAAAAACATCGGATTTTGACATTTGTGCAGATAGAAATGCGAATAGTTACATAGCTTTCCCAATTAATTCAATGGGAACAATTTAAATGCCTTTAAGTTATCCCATTCAATATTCATAAAATAATAATTAAAATTTATATTTGGTAATTGTAAACGTTATTTAGTAGAAAATTTTGTACATAGTATTGTCTGTTGCTAGTAAAACGAGTTTTGCAATTAATGAAAATATTAATTGCAGTGGTAGGAGGAGTGGTAGTAGTAGTAACAACAAGAAATAACAATCAACCAACAAGTGGGCTAAAATCTATTGCACTTAAAATTTTTCTGCTCATAAATTGTCACGTAGATAAATACAATACGTAAAGTATTTATGTACATTGTATTGTAAAATCATGCATGAGATCAACCCCTTTGATCTGAAAATCTGTACATTTTGTATGTAAAAAGTGAACGAATTTTAAGAATTTGAAATATGTTTGCATGATAAGAATAATAAAAACATGTGTGTGTGTGTATTGAAAAAATTGTGTAGTTAACAGTTAAAAGTGTATGTAGTGTTATACCAAGAGAATTTGAGAGTGTGAATGTTGACTTAACTGTAAGTGGTAACGTGTGAATTGAGAAAATGGGCAAAAATGACTCGAGGGTTGAAATAGAAATTTCTGCAAGAGATCTAAATCTATGAATGTATTTGCTATATGATAAGGCAATAAGTAGTAGTTATGTGATGATTGGAATACCGACCGGTGATGAGTACGGAGAGACATTCAATACTAGAAGAGTAGCTGGTAGTAGCGTTGAGGCAGATTTCTTTCGGAACAACGTTGAACCGGACTAGTGATTGACAGTGAGTCAGTCATCAGCAGTCGGAGGAGAATGGGGGTGATGATGAGATTGAGACGTTGGCTAAAAGAGCCAGACGTACGCGTTTTGTTTTTTAGCTCCTCTGCTCTATTTTGCTTGTGCTAGGCAA
Source organism: Tomocerus nigrus (assembly GCA_019776505.1). Lineage (NCBI taxonomy): Eukaryota > Metazoa > Arthropoda > Collembola > Entomobryomorpha > Tomoceridae > Tomocerus > Tomocerus nigrus. The sequence goes on along the minus strand of JABASI010000095.1, from coordinate 9,990 downwards.
TGGAGTGTAGCATTGGGCACGACTCGGCGTTTTTAAACATGGTCCTGTGGGTGACTACGAGTGAGTGCCTGCACTGGGGCAATTGGGACTGCTAAGAGACATGGTGGTGGCTGGTTGGATTCACTGAGTGTCATTCCTCGTCTCTCCTCCTCGTCTCTCTGTCTGAGTGACAACATGGACTCGAAATAATACAAGTACATACAATGGAATAGCAATTTGCTATTCGATCGGAAGCTCAGCGAAAAATTGTCTCTAGACAATCTCCTCCTTTTTCTCTAATGATTTTTCAACTTGTTCACATTCCATTTCACTCACTAACAATGAAACATCACTGAAACTTATTTAGACTCTAATTGCTATTAGTCGTTGGTTTGCGAGAACACAATTATTCTATTCCACCCCGACAACCAATTTTCTTAGCTATTTACTTAGGGCTACAACAGTGCATGAGAGTACATTATAGATAGAGAATGCCTAACAATAAAGAACAGGAAAACAATCTTATTGTTGGATTGGATAACTGTTGTTGTGATTGTGACAATCAATTCTCGAGCATTTTCACTGATATGATTGTAGAGTTGCAGGAGCTTTTTGCATTGCTCGATTTAATTCCCTTCCTTTGATTTTGCTATTGATATTGCTTGCTCCCTGCTACTAGGACATGATGAGACTCTTCTATCTAGTAATACTGTGCGTGGCTTGGCTGGCACACTCTGAGACGAGACTTTGTCACCGCAGATGAGTACACACCTCTTATTGTGCCGTTTCCTTCATCCAGCACCTACCTAAGCAGTAATATATTTTATGTGTGTGTATTCTAACAGTTGGCTGGGCTCTCTCCCTCACTCGCTCTCTTCGACGTCAACTCGAGTCAACACTTTTCGGAAATGACATTTGATTCCAGATTAACCGTTCAGATATGTTCAGATTCAGTTCAATTTCGAGAGCACTCACTTATTCCCAATTACTATTACAGTACATTGTCTGGGAGACACGAGCACATTAATATTAATTTTTAGTTAAGGTGTGGAACTACAATTGAGTTTTTCTCACACTGGAAGGTTCGATAACTATTAATCCGTTGCCCAACAATTGCAAAGGAAAGACACCCAAGAGTCAACAAGAGCGTAACATACGAGATAATAATTTCCGAATGGATGAAAAGTGAGGATAACAATAATACTTTGAATTAGTACAACGTCATGAGGTAATTGATGTGATATAGTGTTAACAGGAATAATCGAGTGGAATAGTCTTCCTGTGAGAAACAGACTTATTAAAGCTTTTCGCAGCGACAACACTCACTATTTAATACTTAATGATAATAATAAATATTCCTATGCATACACTAACACTGTTTATGATTCTATGTCTCTTTGATGCTACACAGAGAGTTTGCCAAATTCGGGGCACTTTGCTTTACTTTACTTTACTTCACGGAGACGTGACGTGTGTATAGAAAAATCGAGGGTGGTATTTTACGGGTGGGAAACTTGTTCTTTCTACTACAGAACGGTTCCAATTGAGAATCTGTTAGTACACAAAGTGTGACTCGAAAGAGGACTAAAAGTTGGCTGAGACACTTTTTGATATGAAAACTTGAGATTTTTCTTGGAACTCTTGGTGTAAACTGAGGTTGCGGTGATTGTGTTGTGGTTGAGATTATTTGTGTTTGCACGCACGCAAGGGCGATGCACGTAAAAATTAAAGCGAACCGAACTGAAATGTGTCGTCGTAAGAAGGTCGGCTAGAGAGGCCAAAGTGTCAATGGTGACAACAACAAGAACAGCACCACTACCACCACCACCAAATAAATGACTGTCCAGTGAGTCCAGGAGGTTTCTACTTGCAGGAGTGACAATTACGCACGTCAGTCAACTGACTTGCCACTTCTTGGCACCTCACTCAATCCGCAACTGAAGGCAACAATGTCCTTCCCTGCCGTGTACTTGGCTGGGATGCAGAAGAGCACACTGTCTGGGAGTGCGAGGGATTTAATTGTGGTGTGCGGAGAGTGCTCGGGCTGGCTGGGTTCCCAGCTAAAGGTCAGTCGTCGTCGGAAGCGGCGGTGGTGAGGGAAGCCGGGTGCTGGTGAGGACAGAGTCTGCACTGTGAGGAGTAGGACATGATTTCAGTTCGGAGGGCAACAGAGAACTGAAGGATAAGGGTATTTGGGGCTGTCGATAGGGCATAAGTAAGTTGGTGGATTGGATGTCGTATCATCGTCACGTACGTACGTACGTAGAGCAGAGCGTAGCTGCAGCGTGGAGCAGGCAGGAGAAGGAGCTGCTAGCTGGCTGGCTGGGAGTAGATCGAGGGTTAGCAATACCTACCTACCTAACATAACAAACGAACAACATCACATAATGTAACGTATCAGTTGTTTGTGAACAGAGCGATACTACTACGTCCCTTTTCCTTACGTGCCGTGTACGTAGCAGGCAGGCAGCAGGCTTGGGAACGAGCAGGCAGGCAGAGTGAGCAGCACCCAAGACAAGACACAGCAGCGTTGGACCCCCAAAGCCCCTTCTCAATGACTCGGTGATCTGTTGGAGGGGCCGATCATTCAATTCGATCAGGAATTGTCTATTGAAATAAGAAGCGGGCGCATGTCTTGGCTCCAGCGGTGGATTGATTCCCGGATTGGAGAATCGGTCCGACCCAAAGGGTGGAGGATTGGAAACCAAACCCAGAGAGCACGGAGCCCAGCTAACTCGCTCTCAGCTCAACTCAGCTCACTCAAACTACGAAGACTCTGCCGAGCCTCTCTCTCTCTCTCACTCGCTCGTCCTCACTGCTACTCAACTGAACTTCAGTTGACTTGACTTGACTTGACTTCCTTTGACTTGCTTTCCTTTCGTTCTCCATCGACTTGCACCCCCACACACGGCTCGCTCACACACACTCCGCGCTCACAGACTACCTCATCTCCAGCCAGCACATCCGCACACATCCCATCAACAACTCTCACACTGCACCAACTACCCTTTTATATCTCCAGACCCGTTGCGACTAGCCCTCTATCTGGATTTATCTGTCCAGCCACTCTGGTCTGCACCACAACCCGCTCCTTCAGTAAATACTCGCCAATTCTGTCTGTCTGTCCGTCCGTCCGTCCGACGACCACTACTACCGACTGCTAAACAAATCCCGACAACTCCCCCTTAAACAACAACAATACAAAACAATACCATCATCATCATCGGCAGAACTCATGTGAACTAACTTCACTCACATCACACACAACTCACAACTCAAAAGGAGGCGAATCCAAAGAACATCATTCCACGCGGACTTTGTCTCTCTCTCTCTCTCTCTCTCTCTAGCTCGCTACTACCATCCACCACCAACGACCGTATACCGACACACTTTATGCTCTCCCGTCTTACATTGTTTTATATGTTCCGACTAGATATGCCACTTTTTAGCATAGCCAGACAGATACGTCACATCAAAACCCAACTGCTTCTATCTCCGCTAATTCCATCCCACTCAAGAAAAAGAGATCCGCATCTTTCTTTATTCCTTTTCTTTCTCTCATTCCCTTCTTCCCTGTGCATTCCTTTACATTGGCCACACAAATTCTCATAACAACTGGAATTCGGAAAGACGGACAGAAAGAGGAGAGAGCGAGGCTTAGCTCTGTAGAAAGAGAACAAGGAGGATCCCAATCCCCACCGATACATTTGCCATTACCACCCACCCATATCACAATAACTATAACAATATACCTTCAGATCAAAGACACAAATGAGATACTATAAAATTCCTCTCTCTCTCTCTCTGCATCTCTCCAATCTCCCCGCTTCTTTAACTCTCCAATGATCTGATCTCCTTACACACACAAACACACTCCGCTCTCCTACTCCCTTCATCGCTCTCCGTCCATCAACCACCTTATTTTATCTTCCCTTTCCTCTACCTGCTATACACATTTCATTTGCATCCAACAAGATCATCACCGGATACCTCTCTATCCACTCCTTTTCTTCTAATTCATTATTTTGATTTCCTCCCCCAATTGATATAAACATAGTAGTTGCAATAATATTATAGGATTCTTTGTAGAACTTTAATAAATTGAATTTCAAAAAAAATGACATTATGTAGTTGTCTGCCTCTGTCGATGCTGATATAAATACCAGAAATCTACAGTGAAATGAAAGAATCCATATAGAACAAGTATAATATATGGAATTCAATAGCATTTTTTAAGCTTGACTTTTTTATGAGCTTAGTACTTTATTGTGGTCTACATGTTCTAATGTAGCCATCGCGAAAACAATGCCTTTTTCACAACGATTGTAAATTGTAACTGCGGAGAATGAATGGCAAACAGATGTCCATTGCGTACATCGTGGAAAATATTATGTCCATTTACATATTATTATGATACCGATATTCACATACATACATAGGTAGGTATCTGTTAATTTATGTACTTAATTACTGATTTTGGTCTGACTTTATCATAGTTGTTTTTTTCTGGTTCTTTACATAGCATCTTTTTGCAAGGTCAAGCTACGTACAATGAGATCTCATATTTTGACTTCCTTTTGTTTTTATTATTATGTCTTAGGCGCCTACACAATGTAATCAAATCTGCCACAATTGACTGAAGGTTAGATCTATTGGCTACTGCATATTAATATTGCTACACCGTACCTACATGCTATTCATTATCTTGCGAACATATTTATTACTGTAAGAGAAGATAATTTTTTAGTAAAACGTTTCACTCTTCATGCTTTACGTAATTGGTTGAGAATGATAGAGCTATGTTAATTTCCCTATTGCAATTGACATCTGCACAGAATTTGTAGAGAGGTAAGCGGAAATGCTTGTTGCGTTTTTGTCGACACGTGATTTGCCTATTAGGGGTTCACTTCACTACTAGTTGCAACACATTTGTATAATCTCATGGACTGAACTGACCTGTTCACGAAAAGAGCAAGTTCACCTGTCCTGTCTACCTGTCACCTTGTCTGTCCTGTTCTGTTTCAACCTGTCCACATGAAGCAAGTAGCGCCCTTTCTTTCAGCTCAACACTACTCCCCACACTTTTACTCCATTCAACGACGATGACAAGTCTCATTGATCTAATTTTAACGTGGAATGATATTGCCCCAAAATTTCATTTCTACGGACACTCACTCGCACTATATGTAAAGCAGGTAGGGGATGGCTAATATAGCTGAGTAGAATAGGCTCTCATCTGTTCAGATAATGTGTGTTTGTAGATAAAGGTAAGCCTAGTCACCTCTTGACCTTGGCTGATGATGAGTCTGGAGGAGAATGGGAAAGGAAAAGGCAGTGGGCTAGAAAAAACCACAGTGGTGCAGTGCAATGTCATGTCAGTGGAACAAAACAAGGAGACCAGAGGAGAGGAAACGAGAGAGGAGACCAGACGGAGCTGAGCTAAACTTTCTCCCTACTTGTTTGCTTTTAACTTGCTCTTTCTGCTCTTACTTAAGTAAAACATGACTTGGCTTTAGTTCCATTATTATATAATAATATATGTGTAGGTAGCTCCTATCTGCTCTCCACTACCAGATTCCACGACTACTTCTTCGTCCAGAAAGGTACGTCCGTATACTCCTAGCCCCACTACTACTTCTTACTACTACTACGTCTACCTAGTCGCTAGTTAAATAGTACGTGCTCTCCACCATACAAAACAGAACATGAGTAGCACGGCACACTTACATACTTAAATGCCTGGCCGTGGTCGTATCTCTCTGTAGTCGAGCGAGCCAAACCAACAACCTAGGCCAGTTAGTCCAACTAACTCTTTCAAACTTTCAACTAGTAGTACAGATTCCGTGTGTGTGTGTGTGTATGTATGCAACTTCTACTACTTCTACTGGCTATTATGAGTATGACTAGGTAGGTGCATATAGTTACGTCTAGTAGATAGCCGCGACATTACATAACATTACATTACGCTAGGTACGTACTTACGTAGGAAAAGTGCGCAACCAAGTCCCACTCTCATAATATAACTTCAGTTCACCGTTGAGAGAGATGCAGCTACTACTTACTACTACTCCACCACGAATGTATGTACATGCACAGAAGATAGCACTTTTCGTTGAGATCCTCTCAAGCTAAAGACACAGTAATATTTCCTATAGCCGTGCACTAAGGCCGGCCTTTTGTGAATGTATCTATGTTAAAAGTAGCTCTACACTCTCCACATCATAATTCATAATAACATCCTTTTCGGCTCTATGTACATTCTGTCTCTCTCTAGTACTCACTTGCACTGCCTAGTGCACTCCGTACTATCTGTTTACGTGTGTGCACAATGAACTTTGACAATGAGATCTTCATATGCCCAATGCACTCTCTGCTCTCTCTGACTATCTAATTCCTACGCTTCATTGTCGACAAACTATAGAGCCAACTACAAAGTCCTGTTATTTTTTCATCATTCCTGAAACGTAATGGCATATCATGGACTTACGCAGTTTATACTGGCACATCAATGCAGAATGCATGTGGGAAAATGCATAACATCCGACATTTAAATGCAATTCTCCATAATTCACATTTTCCTTATAGTCTTAATAGAGTTCACTGAATCTCTATTAGTTAATTCTTGGACTTGGGCAGTATCTAAGTACCTGTGCATTAAAAAAGGCATAGAATGTCTAAATACATTTCCCTCTAAAATTCCCATAGTAAATTAGACTACGTTGTGTTTCTTCCTAGAATCTTTCCAATTAGCTACATTTTATTGTTTGTGACCAATTTATTTCAACAGGAAAATAAATGCGTTATTTTACCTAGTTACAAACTGTGTAATACTTTTTAAAGTAAAGTTCATGTAAATTGGCTAGTAAAAATGTAACGGTAGGTTAAGTGTATGGATAGCATAGTGCTGTAGTACGCACGTGCAAAAATTAGCAAAATCCACCTACGTTTGCATTTGATAATTTTATTAGATTGTAAGGCATTGTATCAATTCTGGTTGTTTCACCCTGTCTAAGTAGTTGACCTGTTTTTTAAGTTGAGTTGATGTGCAAGGTTAGTGCTATTTTATAGAGACAGTAAAATAAGGAAGCATTGTGCGTAAAGAAGGCAGCAGACAAATGATGTAGGTTTATGTGTGGAAAAGGTGCTAGCTCCTTGGCCATTATTTAGCTAAGCGGACAGAGCGGAGCTGTAGAAGAGTTGTCTAACCGGAGATATGTGAGATCTGGAGTGAGGCGAAGACGAAGAGAATTCAAGTCTGAGAGCAACTAAATGTCTGCTAATTAAGAATAAGCAATTGGCTACATTTTGATTAGACGTGTGTTTCGCTAAGTCGCGGCACTTTCCGTGAGAAATCAAACAAATTCGGTGATGAGATGAAGCTGGCCATCGATCTTCTTAGTTTCTGAAGTAAAGACAGAGGAAAGTGAAGGAAGACGTGCTCCATTCCATCTTTCTTTGCTTTGCTGTTTAGCACAACACGAAGACAGACAGATCTCTCTACCTTTCTGCCACTGTTGAGCACAGAGCGTTAAGCATCCTTGTCCGTACCTTTTCTATGCGTAGTCGACGACTACATTGCCAATCTCTGTACAGATTGCTCTTCTTCTTTTCCTCCTCGATCTTCCCCGACCGAACTCTCATTTTCACTCAGTTCCTCCTATTGTGCCCATCCTATTATTCTATTCTTCCTACTTTGTCTGAATAGCATGACACAGTTAAATAACTAGTTCCCTAACAATCCCTCTTATTCTCATCTCTCTCACTTGCTTCCTATAACTTCCTAACTTAGTTCCTCGATCATTCTCCATACCTTTCCATACCAAATTCACGCTATAAATAGGCAACATGTCTTATAATTACCATATGAATCCATCCAACATGCAAATAAATTATGAATAGAGCTATACGAAATTCTAGTATTTATTATTATTGATTATTATCCAGGTAGATAGTTATGCAGCTTTGAGACATCATAGAATCATTGTTCATAAAATAGGAATATAATTTTCCCACTTCTAATTTTAATTATATCTGCTTGGATCACACGAAGCTCAGCCTTCATTTCTGCCGCTTTCTTTCTAATTTACCACGGGTGGAATGGGGATTGGGGTGTGGTGGGGTATGCTCATCTATATCTATTACTTTACGTAAGACATCAGAGCCTGAGAAAATAACATGCTCCGACAAAATGGAAAAGCAATAGTTACATTTTGTTCATAATACCCCTTGTGCTGCGTGTTTGCGAAAGTTATGATGAAAACAAGTGGATAGCATGATATTGCCTACAAGACACAGACACAACCTATCCGTGTAATAGATACCTAGGCATGTACAGATAGAGCAATATTATGATTGTAGCTTGATTTACAAAACGGTAAAGCCCACTGAGTTGAGTAGGGTATAATATTAAGAGTTTTCTGACCATAGTTGGTTTGGCTATGTCTACGTCGATGCGCATAATAATTTATGTATTGTAGACTAGTGTGGATTTGTAACTGTTGTAGGGAGCGTTTCGGGAGTGGGTAGGTACTTTATCATTGCATCTGTAGGTTTTTGAGTTTCGTTCTGCAATGTTCACCCTAATAAGGTAAGGAGCCCGAAATTCAGAAGACAGAGTGGAGAGAGGAGAGAGTCTGCTTAGTTCTCCGGGGCATGGCAGACTGATGAAAATGTAATTGGGAATTCGGGAATGAAAATTTTCATTCTGGGAGAGCAATTAAGATTAAGATAGGGAAAAAGACAGAGTTCGTGGAAAAAATCATTGAGAAGAAATTGGAAGTGCCTGCTTCATTTCTCACAAGTTGCACGAGGCAATGGCGAAATGAAGAAATGCTGGAGGCTGGCGCAAAAGCTATTGCTATTGCTTAATTGGAATTAATTGAAATTTGAACATTTAATTAGGAAAAGACGAGGAAGACGGCGAAGAAGACGCAGAACTTGAGTGACTTCTGTTCTAGTTCGAGCATTTTGTTCTGCCTCGTCCTCACTTGGCTCCTGCATTTTCCTTTTGCACTGATCTCTTTTCTAACGAGAATCGCACGCATTCTAACCAGCAGGACCCGTCTTCATCACTAAACTCCTGATACAACTACATAAATACCTAACTACAGTACGAATGCCATGCAAAAATCTCTCGACTCTTTCTCCGTTATACTTACTCAGTGTGCTAGCTGCTTATTATGTGAGTGAGGTGATCTTAGATGCTGACTCACCCTTAAAACTACCTACTACTAATACTAACTGAAGTAAACGAATACTCTCAGTGCCCAAGTACATGTTGAATAGTCCAGGACACGTACACCGTACACCATCACACACACACACACGTACACGTACACTGTGCATACCACAATGAGCAGGAGCTACTTATACATAAATGTTGGAAATAACGTCAAATGTAGTTAGCTATGCAAAAATAGCAAGTGCAGGGAAGAATAGCTAATATATTATGGACATTATAGAAAAATGTAGCTGAGCAAAGCAACTGAGGCTTGTTTCCGCAAAGAAGAACATGCAGTTTAGCAGAGCAGGGAAAACATTAGAAAACATTTTAAAGTGAGTGCAATTACTACGTATTAAATGTATCAGAACTTGAGTTGAGTACCTAAATCAACTCACTTAGCCATCTTACAATGTTAGAATGCACAGAGTAAATATTATAATGATTGCACAGTAATAATAATGGGAAGAACTCCAACGCTTTCGTGTATGCTGACATGTTATCTAGGATAGACACAGAAGTTCTTTGTTGCAAGGTTTTGCATATCCACATAACCTTAGGCATAAAACGTAAGTCACACAAGACATGCATAAAATTGCAACTATTAATCTGTTGCAAAATATTGTATTATTTAAGCAAAATTATATAACTTCACTCATCGATGTAGAATATTTAGAAAGTCTAGATGCAGGGACGGAGCCGGCAGAATGACCATCTATGGGCACGTACAGCATAGCACCTAATGCATTGGCTAGTCGATTGTACAACAATCTCAAGCAGTGTACAACGCT
>JABASI010000094.1:0-58367 GCA_019776505.1 Tomocerus nigrus | reverse complement strand
GCAGCAGCAGCCTAGTTTTCTGTGAATGTCTCAAGGACCTTGCTAATCGCACTCCTGCTCCTCGCAACTAATAATATTAGAAGACACTTACTAAAAGAACCTATATTTGAAAGAGTACATATAATTTATCTATATGAATTTTATGACTTATAACTAATAGAAATATGATGGCACTCTTTTTATTGTACTTTTAGTTCAATTTGCTTGTGCTCACCAGCTTACCCTCATACCATCAGGATGGGAGCATTGGTGGTGACATGACAGAATATAATCTAACAACCTCTCTCTCCTTCATTTTACTTTTCTTTCTTTAGTTCTTTAGTCATGTCGCTCCATAATTTTCTTCTCTCTCCTACATAATTTTCCTTCTCTGCTTCCATACTCCAGTCGAGGATAATTAATGAAGAGCTTTTATTGCATAAAGGGAAAGTGTATGCCTACATTGCTTTTATCTCTATACATACATACTGCAATCACAAAACTATGATAAAACACACTTTAGATAGTTAGCTACCTCTATTATGAAGAGTCTATGTTTAACTAATGAATTATTGAAGCAGACATGTTTTTCATTTACTGATAATACGTTGTGACTCCTTTGTTCTCACTATTTTGCCGGAGACTAATATTTCTGACTTAAATCACAGGTTGTTAATGAAAAATGCTATTAACATCTCTTGTTATTTATTTTTTAAGTATTATAAAGCGTATGCTCATACAAAATGACAATGACAGAATGACACCAGATGAAAATTGAAAACAGCATTATAATATTGAAAGTTAAATTTGTAGTCTTTAGTCTATTAGAGTCCCAAGGATTTAAAAGGTAAAATTGGAAGTTAGCGTAAATGTGTATATAATAATATTTTGTGAGTGAACATTGCAGTGTTCACTCACTACTCTAGCGTAAAATGTTTTCGTAGATTTATTGTTTGTGAGTTGAGTCTGGACTCGTTTGCTTTAGATTTTTAGTAGATGAGCCAAGTGTTTAGCAAAGGTTGAATGTTTACTAGGAAATGTAATGTATTGTCAGTAACGCACACAGCACATCACGTCATAAAGAACAGCGTGAGCTTTCTCTAGAAATAAGAAATGAGTTGCGGTGTATTATTTGACAGATACGGTGGGGGGAGATTGATGCTTTCTCTGATGATAAATGAACTTGCATTTACATAGGAGATAAGAAATACTTTTTTCTCATTCTTTCTTTCGCCAACCACTCTATGTGTGTGTGATAGGCAGTCCGTGGTATTTGTGTAGAGGGTAGTAGGAGAAAGGAGAATATAACCATACACAACACACAAATCAAATAACTTTACTGTAGACTCTATTGCACCTACGGGGAAATATCTAGACTCTAATATTATAATGTACACACCTATAACTATAGTCTGTGTTATTATACTTTGTAGAATGTAATATGTACTGGCTATATTACTTCTGTTCGTTTAACTTGTCGCTATTGCTCATATAACACACAACATAAACAATGGAGATAAAATACTCACTTAAGTGTATATCTCCTTCCTATCGTCTTATCTGCCTGTCTGTGTGCGCACAGGAAGAGCAAGAGTAGAGTTTTATTTGTATGACTATCATTTTGCTGTTAGAGCGAAAGAAACTGTTTTTCTTTCTTGCTTCCAGCTAAAAACATTTGCTTTCCTTCTTCATTTCATTTCGTCTGTCTGCCCGACGGAGGCTTTTAGTCAAGCACAAAATTTGCTATCGAAGCGTAAAAGCCTTTCTGCTAATACAGCAGCTTTAACTTTTTCTAAAACTATCACATGCTATGACTTCCCCTTTTAACGACTGCCTCCTCTCTGGTGTGGAAACCTTATACCACATGACAGTGCAGTGACATGTAATTTAAGTTGGCCTTGATAATTAGCATACATTATCTTGTAAGTGCTGTGCACACATTTCTAATAATTAATTTTATATGCCCATGCGCATCCCGTCCCGTGTCTAGGAGAAGCACAAGCTTTTTAATTGCTACTTAGTTTAAATTGTAATTACAATTGCATTGCCTTTACTAAATGAAATTCCCACCAATAATAATATAATAAATAATTGATGAAATAGGAATTTTTAAAACTCTAAACCTACTGCAGTTATATGGAGATTTTTATTCATACTATGCATTCAAAACCTGATGGCGCAAAGATAATGGACTAACTATTTATTTATTTATTTACACTGATTTTTTAAAATTGTCATTTGTAAAGATAGGGTTAGAATATTCTCAGATTTACTTATTATTCCAATCAGGTTGATAGATCAAATAGTTGAGATTTGTGAGATAAATTGTATGCAAATTATATTCTTTCTTTTATTCACCGAGTAGGGATTGTAGGGAAGTGTAATATATCATTTAGATCCAGGAGCCGTCTCAACGAATGTTAAATATTGCAGAGGAAGGCGAAAAGAAATTCGGCATTAAAATACAGAGATTCGTTAGGGATTGTTACAGATTTGATATAGCTACCTACCTAAGTAGTAGGTAAGTACGTTGTATGTATGTGGGTCTTCTAGAGGAATTATGTGTATGTATTATAAAAGAAGAAATATGTATGAAGCAAGAGTCAGAGTGTAGACGAGGCACTAATGCTCAGGATAGATCCATCTTGTTGGCCGTGCGGTTGAGGAAGGATGGAAAGTTGGAAATATTTAAGCTGCTGATAAAATGTTGGCGGAAAGGGTGTAATGTGGTTAGGTCTTGTAGTCTGGCTCTTGGTCTGGTGGTTTCTAATAATATAAGAAGGATGGTGTACATTGTTGAGTTGAACCGGGTGATGTGATGTGACCTAAGTGCTTACATTGTATGGCCACTTTCTTTTGTGGCGAGAGGGCTTTCTCCTTTCCCCTTCACTTTGGCTTACATTATATTATATTACTTTAGTTACAGACGCACTAGAATTCTTCTCTGGCTTTCCTTCTTCTTCTTTTTGGACTAGGAAAGAAGGATGAATGCCTTCTTAGATCCCATCACGTCACTTGTTATATTGATGTGATCACGTTTGCACTTTATGGACTATTTCTTACTTATAAGAGTTTCTATTTTATAATAGGCCATTGTGCCAAGGGTTACCCTCTTCTTCACCTATTTTTACATTGTTACAACTAACACTATGAAAATATACACTGTATATATCTAGTGCATAAATAATATCTCTCCATGAATTCTAATATAAGATACATTTCCAAATTGGTATATATAGTGTACACATGTTTTTCATTCTTCGATATACCACTACTGTTATCTTCGGTACGATGACAGTTTGAAAAAAAGACCACAAAATAATATTTCATGTTGTGTTACTGTAAGAAAGTATAAATGTATAATGTGTAGCTTGAAATAGAGGACGAGGACAAATTTGTACGGAGCACTTACACGTGCTAAAGAGTGATACGGACAGGATGTAACATAAAAAGCATGTCGAGGTGTTTTTCAAGATATTGACCCAAGGAATTACACGGAAGAACATAAATACACTCGTACTATGTCCTTCTGTTAGTTATTGTGTCCAGAGTAGAGTAGGATTTGTTTTCTTTGCGAAATTACTTTTCTAAGACTGGATTTAACAAAAGACGATCCCCATTTGTGTCTTTTAGGTTTCTCAGCGTGAAAAAGTGGCTGTTGAGAAAGAGACATCAAGTCGAGTTGGCCAGACGTCGAGGATGGAAAGGATATTGGGTTTGCTTGAAGGGGACTACTCTACTATTTTATCCTTGTGATGCTAGAGAAACTAGGTAAAAAATAACTGTGGTCAACCGCAGTTCATTTACTTTATTGTATCGCGGATTGTAAATCTGGCGGAGACTGTCTTCTTGGACATTTGTTAATATCTTTTGATGCTTTTCAAATATTACAGATCAGTCGAAGCTGCTCCGAAACATTTGATCATTGTTGATGGAGCTATTATGCAACCAATACCTGAACATCCTAAGCGAGATTACATATTTTGCTTAAGCACTGCATTTGGGGATGCCTACTTATTTCAGGTAAGTCAAGCTCCTATTTAAGAACTGCACTATGCATAACTACAATATACTAGTGAGTAAATTATTTCCAATTGGTTAGTTAACCGTTTAGATGTTCGTTGTATGTTAAAATATTGCCACCATTCATAGTAAATGCTTAAAGTTCATACTACACCTGTAATTATGATGGGAATTATAATTATTAAAGAACGTTTCGAAATTTTCTGGCGTTAATACATTCTTTTCTGTAATAAAATGTTATTTGCGTCATTTTATCTTAATCACGTCGTAAATTGAAATAACTTGCTACTAATAGTTTTGCTTTGAAACTGTAATCCTTTTACCGAACAAACAGCCCTTGTGTGAGAAGTGTAAAAAATTGCTGTTTTGTACAAAAAATAATATCTTTTCAAAGTAGTTCAAGGAAGTGGATAGTTTTTGTTGATGCCAGCAAAAAGGTCAATTAAAATGGTAGTACTGAGAATTATCCTTTTTTTATTTGTTACTGTTAGTGCGGGCCAAGTTTCCGTCCTTTTGTTAGGATTTTGAGTGTGATTTAGTTTGATATTGATGCTCGAGAGATTTGTGTGGACGCACGAGGACGAAACCATACAAGATGTCAGTTGCTAGCCATAAAAAGAGAGGAAGAAACCAAAGGACAAGAAATTCTATGTATACAGTTTGGTTAAGAGAGGATATGTATTATTTTTGTATATTATATTACAGTTATAGTAGTGGCAGTGTATATAAATAGTTTAGGAATAGTGCGACATTAAGATTACGATGTTAGGAAAAGTAGAGCGCCTAGTATCCAATTCCCAAAGTCTCGCTGTCTCAATTCGTGGAAAAGGTCAGCTTGTAAAAGAAGAGTGAAAAAAAGAAGCAAGCTGAGTCAACTGTACTAAATGTCGGCTTAAGACATTGCAGTATTGAGTATTCAGCATGTGGTAACAGAGATATATCATATAAATTTGTTTTTTTCATGTATGTATATCTACTCTACGAAACTTTGTTCTTGGAATGGCTAAGTATTGCTAAGCTAACATTATTATACGTATTATTCGGGCAATAAGGGAAAGGAAGGGAGCTAGCTAAGAAGGACACTACAGAGAAAAGAGTCCTGTCAACGAGGAAAGTTGAGCTGAACTGATTTTGATTTCGTGCAAAGTAAGAGGGAAAGGGAAAGTGACATGGAGTCAAACAATTGGATATTGCGTTTTCTCTGTGTTTTTTCTAGCTAAATATACGGCAAGAAGGGGTCATGTGATCTAATGGGACTATTCGGAGTATTTAGAAAACAATATTACAATATATTCATCATATATATAAAAGAAGCACATGTATATACATGTGAATAGAAAAATGTAATGTACTTTAGAAGATTTCAACAACTCTTCCCTACGTAGACGTATATAAAGTTACATCTTAGATATAGCTATACACATTTTGTGTGTATGTGTAAGAAATTCTATACTCTCTCTCTGGTCAAAAAAATACATAGAAGCGGCATATAGAGTCAGAGAGAGAGGGGGGAAAGTTTCCTGAATTGACTAGACTTGACTTTCACTCACTTTTAACGGACCGCGGAGAAAATCGATACAGCTTCTTGGTGGAGCGTATAGAAGAGAAACAAAGAAAGAGACGGACAGGAGCGTTCCGGACTGAGAAATTACTTTCACTACATCACATAGCTATACTGTGAATACATGTTATTTATGAGCATACTTACATGACACTGCTAATTCTAACTCTATGGATATTGTGGAGTGAGTCTGGAGTCTAGTCCACCTCATAACACTAACACACAGAGAAATAGTTGCAGAGCCACGTACGGATATGTCTCCATTAAATTTCTACTATGTATTATTGTGTCAAACAGAAAGCTCCAGCATTCACACACATCTCAAAGGATGTTCCTCTCATTTACTATTATGGCTTGGGTGTAATTGTACAGAAACGAGATGTGTTTCCTCCTAATTTCAAAGCAAAACAAAAGCACTACATAATCATGAAGACGTGAGTGAGGATCCTAGCTTAGAATTACAAAGGCTGCTGTAGACACCCTCATACCTCCACACAAAATAAATTACTTTTGTGGCTACCGTGAAATTCCAGTTTGTGACATTCTCAAACACATTCAAATAGTTTGTCCATTTGAATCTAATACCTAATCAATGCTCAAAATAAGTAGTACAAGAATATTCTATATAAATAATTCGAATCATTATTCATGGAATGGATTTTGTAATTCAAAAAGACAACTTTCTGTTTGGATTAAATATAAATGATTTCCAGCTAATAATTTACGAGTAACAATAATTATTGAAGTCTATGATTTTGAAAAGGAAGTTACTAATTCTAATTTTACGGTAAACTTACTCTTATCTTTATCACAGAGAGAACACATTAGGAAATTACTAGAGTCAAAGAGACAAAAGGTGGGTTTGGAAGCTGAGAGATTGATTTGACACTAGTTGGTTTGACTGAGCTTCACTAATGACATGATTTTATGTCGTTTTAATACACACATGACACCATTCAAACCTAAACCTTGTGCATTGAGTAAAGGATAGAATTTTATTACTTGAGGAGAGGGTTTTGAATGCTCATGAATGCTATAGGTATACGTATCTCTATGTGTACTAAGTTATAGACTCAGATTACTGACCTATTTAAGCAACTCTATGTATAATGTTAAGGATCTAGGTAATAGGTAGCTGGTTATTTAAGCGAACAGTCCTACGGCGAATTGATACTATTGGGGGTTTATTTTATATTGCAATTAAATTGTATCATTATGGTCTGATAGCAATTTGCATTGGTCGTGAAACTGTTTTCAAAACCTGCTGAATAAATAAGTACACACTGAAAATTTATGAATTCTAGAATTTATTATTTCATGAGGGACAATTTTAATCATTAAATGGATTGTCCTCGAGAATTGGAATCTATTTTGGTAGTAGAGTGAGTGGCGGCTTCTGAGTTGATATTTAGAGAAATATTTGATGAAAGATAAATACTCTGAAACTCATTTACAGGCACCTTGTCAAGTCGAACTGGAGTCCTGGGTTCACAGCATTCACTGGGCCTGTGCAGCTGCATTCGCTCGTCACCGAGGCAAAACTGGAACGCTCCATCTTCTCCAGGAAGAGATCGTCCGTCTGGATAAGGCAATTGAATCGGTAAGCGTGAAAATTTAGTTCCCATCTCTATAGCCATTAAATTGTCCCTAGTCTAACATCACATTGTCAAAATCAGCCAATTCTCTTAACTTGACTCCTTCTATCGTACTCGTATAAACTTACTACTGAATTCCCATAAGAGAAAAATGTAACACAATATTATGTCAAATTCATGCTCACCCTTCATAAATTATTATATCAATGACAAAGTTTGTCGAATTGAGCTTTTTTCTGAAATTTTGGCAAAAGTAATACCAAGCATTTGAATATCTTAGTGAACTTAAGTACGTTTTCCCAACATATCATGTCCGAACTTTTAAGTGAGTAGGTATAAAACAAAAGTAATGGTTGTCATTAATAATTTTTGTATATAAAAGTAATGGATGCGAATTAGGTAGTATTTTGAAATGTGTTGCAATTGGGAAGGAAATTGAATAGGTAATGATTCTTCTTAATTCCATATCTATTATAGGATCCTGGCAATTTAAGATTAAATTGGATTCTTCAGATTCTCCGACATGGTAATTTAAGGGAGGAAAAATGTTGGAATTGGTTTAGCAGTGTAATAATTAAGTAAGATTCATGTTATGATCTATTGAAAATGTGTAAAGTAAAAATGAGGAAAGTTTTCTAAGACGACGACATACAGGATTGAAAGTTGAATAGGCTCCGCGTATATTATAGCAATGATGAAATTTGATTTTAGATTCTATGTATTTTCAATCTACTAGTGCTCTAATAGTAAAGTAAATAGTAGTATAGGATTACATTAGGAAGTTTGATGGTGTTAAAAAGCTTCGGGTAGTTGGTTGGTTGCTGCGATTCATCATTTTTGCGAAAATAAATTGGGAATAAGAATCATCCTTTAGTTGTTAGCAGATAGATTAGATTGATGGGCTATAAAATCGATGTTCATTCTGTGTATGTTATTTTTATAAGCTAGCTATAAAGAAATGATGTTGATAGTAGATGTGTACCCAGGGCAAATAGTAATCTCATTTTTTTCCCGATATATAATAATTTAGGTCATATACTACAAAAAATTACCACCTACATAATGTGAAATATTAGGAGAAGCATATGCTTATCCACGTAGACAAAATATTTTCCCTTCATCATTCCGTTACAGATAAGCAGAATTATTTCGAGAGAAGAAATTCGATTCGCTCACTCATGAAATAGTCTAGCCAAGTAAAAGGCGAATGACATGAAAAATTATATCTGTGTAAGTAAGAAGAATTGAGACGAAGAGTTGGGGGAAAATGACAATGACATTCTTCCTTATTCGTTACGTAAGTAGATAGAGGTAGACTAGACTGCATGGCTAAACACTGTAAGGTAAAGAGAAAGATAAAGATGATCGTTGTCCCTGCCAGTTTTTTATTTAGCCTTCCCTTTTCTACTAAGAAAAAGTGAGCCGTGACAGAAGGTAAAGTAAATTGGCCAAATTTACATATTGGATGTAAACGGGGGTGTCCATAATTTCCTTCTAAAGAGATTGTTCATTCTAGAAAACGTCTTTGGCTTTTCAATGGTTTCCTTTTGTATTCTAACCTTAGGCTTCTTTTCTCTCTCTGATCTGACTATACATTTCTGGCGTATCTCTATATTTTACCTTCTGAATACTCTCTTCTCTATCTCTTTTCTCTTTCTCTCTCTCTCTCTCTCTTTTAGAGTTGTCAGAGTCCAAGGAGATTTATGGATTTATGGAAACCTGAAGCGTTTCATCATCTCCACAAAATGCTTTCTGTCTCAAAACTTGGTTCTATTATATATTTATGGAGCAATAAAAGGTCATTGTGGAAATAGGAGAGTTATAGTCGAAAGTCGAAAAAATACTTTTCCATCATGTGATAGAATCAGTTCTCCTCATATGTCAACCCATCTCCTTCCTTTCTTTCTTCCACCATATACGCACTTGCATTAGCAATTGTATAAATACGCGTCTTTTCTATATAATGTACTTATCTGTCCCATGTCTATCTTTCAATCTATGAAATAATGAGAACTTAATGTTACCATCCTCTTACATATAAATCAGACATAAGAATCCAAACGTCAACCCACAAAACTAGGATATCGATCCGGTCATTATTTATGACTTTACTACACAATGCCACTAGATTGAATATTATTATTGTTACCTAGTTTATTTGGAACATCTTTCGCCTATCACTTGTGTATGGTTTCTTTTCCCAGAAAAAATCTAGGGGAATAATTTTGTTTTTCATGAACTTAAATCGTTATCTAGGTCTACCAATAGAAATATTCTAAATCGATACGACAAAGGAAGGTGATACCTATAAATTATTATTACAATATTGAATTAATTTTGTTCCTCTAAAATTATTTAAACGCCGTAGATCAACATTAAAATTAATAATAATATTATTATAACGTTGTCTATTGCTAGATTTTATGACGTCGTTTTCTATCTATTATGCTATAAAATTATTAAATTTTTGGTAGAATAACAAAATCGAAAGTGGTATTAGAATTATTCATATTGTTAAGTCTAATCTATTTATTCGTGCGTATAATTTTGATGGGAATCTTGAAAATTCATAAAATGCTGTGCAAAATAAATATTCAAAGTATACCTACTACCTACAGTAATTAAAAGTGGATGATTAAACATAGTTGGTGGTTAATTTTAGATTCCAGTTAGTATAGTGTGACCCTTATATAGGATATAGCGAAACGTAGCCTGAAAGCTCTGCTAGAACTCTTATAGATTATTTTTAGCTAACGAATGGAACTTTAAATTGCACATGACTCTACATAGTTTGTCAAATCCAATTAAGGTAGTTTTGACTACTTAGTTTTCTTATCTTTGTCATCAGCACGCAAACCATGCTTCTGCTTATATGTTGGAGAACCTATTCCGAAAACCTTCTGTTCCTTGTCCCTTACTGACCAGCTTTGTTTATTTGAGTGTGTAAACACATGCACTCGTCATAATAATGGAGAAAGCAGCTTCGGGCTATTCGGGCATTATTTGAATAATTTAATAATGCATACCGATGTGGCATGTAGATTACTATCAACTCCCAATAACTGTCATAATGGAAATCCTAAATTAAATAATACTCTTAAACAACTGGATACTACATATATCTGTAGGTATTGTTGAACTGCGTAAATAGATTTTAAAACGGGGATAAGTCAGTGGACTCTTTTCAAAGCTATTTTTAAATACCCCAATTGTTAAATTGAGATGTATTACTTTCAAGATCAAGATATTAAAGCTGTGTGTGCTGAGTTTTCATAATACCATGATTTATCATTGGTCATTGGGTTGTTAATGTTATACGCTTCTGTTGTTCATGAAGAAAATGGAATATTAAAATGTATTTTCTTGCGTATCTTCACTAACATTATAACCACAGTAAATTATAACTTAGAAATGCATCGATCGAGTTGAATTTAATTGTTCTAATTAAGTTGGCTCGTTGAGGTTAGGTACGTGAGGATTAAGAAGGCTGAAAGGGAAGGGAAATATTTGAATTGGGTTGGTAGGAAATGAGAAACGTATGTTTTAACCACACACGCAGGCAGAGTATAACTTAATTTAGCTGAAAACGTTGAAGTAGTAACTTTTGGTAACTGTTAGCGAAATTGCTGTCAAGTTAGAAACTATATTTAATTAGTTAATTTGGGAATATCATCGTTCTTCTAGCAAAGGACGTTTAGGAGTTTAGCAAATGTTAAGATTTCTCTGGTGTATTTAACATTTGCCCTTGTGAAGTATATAAGTCCTTGTCTTTCTCTAACTTTAGTTTCTGTGTATGTGGACAGTTTTAAATTTGCAAGTAATTACTTGGTATTTATTCGTAATAATTTTATGGAAATTAGTGAGCAAGATAAGTGAGGTTGATGGAATTATAAGAGCATGTAATGCATACGTTAGATATGAAGATTTAGAGTCAGGGAAAATTTATACAATGAAGTTAAACATTCATCTGTAGTTTAGCCTGTAGTGTATAGGTATCTAATAAATGTATGGAAGATTGAAGATTGTACGTAAAATACTTTGTCTGTCTGTAGAGGTAGTCTCGTAAGACATAACTAAATATTGTATAGACGGAAAGAAGTATTGTATAAATAGTGCCTTAGTTCTTGTAGTTGTATTTTAATTTAAGTTTGGAAGAGAAGATTATATAGAGCTCTTCTTCCTCAAAGAACTTGTGATGTGAGTATAGAGGGAGAGGGGCTATTATGTATCCGGGCTATTGAGAGATGGAGTGAAGTCGCTTTCTCTTTTGTTCTTTCCCTCATTGTTATCAAGATTCGTGCATTAGCACACACGTAGATCCTTACAGACGTTCATGGTAGTGAATTACTCTTGCCCTTTAATAATATAGGAGAGAGAGAGAGAGAGACTGAGAGACGGACGCAAGAGCTCTACTTACAATCAGACAAATAAAAGTCACTCTGCCTGTGACCTATAACCAGACCAGGTCTTTTAGTTTAATGTGTCTCTCGTATATATCGTGTTATATATAGATAGTTGATATATGTGTAGATTAGTTAGTGGAAGATGAGTGACTGTGACTGAAGTTGTATTATCTCTGTCTGTCTATCTATCTATCTGCCATTTGAGTACATATCTTTTATGTTAGTCCATAATGTAATGGTAGAGAAACTGTCTACTGGTTAAGTATACCATAAGGAGTCGTTTAGTTTAGTTAGACTGAGTCTTTATTACATGGTAGACAAGTTCATTTGGTATTGTAACCGCATTGCATGTGATGTGATATGAGAAAATTCGATTTGGCAGGTCATGGGAGTGGAAAGAACTTTCATGAGTTCAGATCAGATGAAATGAGACTAACCAAGAAAGCTTATGACGTAAAAAGGAGATTATTGCTAGGGCTCTTCCACAATTTTCAGACTCTCTTACTTTTCCGCTCAATCGTGTCTAATGTAGACAGAAATTTAGATAGCTCTTCAATGTACATATGCATTTAGTATCTTCGTCGTCGTCTCCTTCAATTTACTTGCCATCTACTATATAAATAATTACTTTTTACTTTATACACCCACACGATAGCCGCTACAATGCGTTTCCCTTTTTTCGGCCTCTTTAATAGCCATAATTCACCGGTTTGATCTACTTTGACTGTTTCGAGTCGTTTGACGGACAAATGAACCTAGATTTTCTATTTACGTGGCTGTGATAGACGGAGAAAGTACCCCAATTATAGATTACGTGTCCCTGGTAATCTTTGAAACGGCTGGGGAAAGTGAAGAGCCTTTAATTGCATCATTATGATTTTCAGGATGGGAAGCTGCGACACATGGCTGAACTGCAAAGGTCTGTCGTTGCAGATCCAGAAACACGTCAACAACTCGCCCAGCAAATTGCCAATTGGGAAGAGAACATCGAGAGACTCCACTGTGAACAATTTCGACTTCGGTGCTACATGGCGTCCCTGCAGGGTGGTGAACTCCCTAATCCTAAGGTAAAAGCCCTCGCCTCCTTACACACATTTTCTAAGAAAGTTTTATACTTTATTTCACTTTTTTTTGAATCTATTCAAATAGCTTAAAAAATTGTCGACGCTAACAAATATGCGGAAGATCGAATTGCGAATGGAGAGTGTAGCAATTTTTTACCAGAATATGAATTCAGTGTACCGACCGTTTATTCACGTGTAACAGCACATAGCTTGCAAATGATTATCTGTTTTGAATCACAAAAAAATTGGGGAAAAGATAAGCTGATACATATTCAACGCATTAACAAATGTGTCGATTGAAATGCCGTTATCTTCCAAAAAATGCTCGTCCATCGTATATTTTATAAGAGTGGATTTAAGGTTTTCATTGAGTACATAAAACTCGAAGGTGTCTTCTTGTGATCTAAAGATGTATGTAAATCTAAATAAAACAATATGATATAATATAATCGTATGTGGTAACAAAATATATATATGGCATTATATTATTATATTGACCTTGTTAGCAAGGTATGTGGCCAAAAGGCTCTCTTGCGAGTATTTTCTCAGTCAGTTTAATATGGTTTAATTAAAAACTATAATTGCGCAGGTATCATATACAAAAAATGTACCTAATGAAGGAACAAAGAATTTGGTAGAAATGCAGTTTTACTATTCATTAATTTACCTCTGTGGAGCAATTAACGCAGGTAGCATCATTTCATAAACGACAAGGATTGGAATTACATACCTAGGTACCTACTTTAATAAAATGACTACCATTGCATTGGGTTCAGTCAACTCGGCAATTGCATGGCGAATGCTCCATATCTTATATTGTATTTATAATGTCATGTGGAGCGCAGTGACGCAGTATTATTAAGTTAATTAATGATAGCAGTCATATTCCTGCTGCCTCTTCGACAACGACATCGATAATTATTCAGTCCAGTATGCAGTAGTCCCTAACCTAACCATTATATTTGCAGAATCAAGTAATTAATTTTTGAAAGTAATGAAAAACGATCATGTTTGAACTTTCGATATTTCTCCGCGCACCTAGTAATATATGTACACTTCAGGCTTGCACGAGGTGGCTTGGCTAACCGACACCCCCGTAAGGATATGGCAAGACTGTGCCATCAGCATTTTAAATACATCCATTCCTGACTTAAAATCGACATATTTTTGGCGCTGATATCCTGTTATCTCTAACCGTCATTTTTTTTTATTAAATGGAATATTAAACAAACAAACGGACGAAATCCGTATTGAAATCTAAAAAATAGGGAAATGATTTTACGTTGGGGAAGGCTTGCTCCAAATTTCTGTAAAATTTTGGATACAGGGAAGAAAACATAATTTCCACCAGATATGCAAAATGATCAAAATGATACCATTAAAACCTCATAAATTATGCATCAGAAAAAGTGCCCAAAAATGCATATCTTTACCGTGGAGATACTCTGGGCTTTTTCGAAAAGGTCCAACTTTTTCGAACTTTTTCGAAAAGGTCGTGGCCTGGTGGGTCGCATCCCACGCCCCTGGTATATATCTCCTCCCCTCGTTTTAGACTGTGACACCCCTCTTAGTCCTATAATTCAGCTGGAGCACAAAGCATCCATCTTTGTATAGGAGAAAGTTGTTCTATTAATACATTATGGATCATGAAGCACTACATATTCACCTTTTACCAAAATGAAAAGTTCTGTAGCAATTTTATTTTGCTAAGGGAATTCCTTGAACTATTATTAATGTAGTCGAACTACATAGATGTTGTTGAAGGCCGGACATTTCCAGAAGGAGCAGTTCTGTTTTTGTTTTTCCATTTCTATTGGTCGTTTTCGTTTATATTGGTTTGGACTACGTGTGTAAGTACTATACAATGATGATTCAAAGAAACAGATTGGAAATCTTAAAGTCAAGTGAGGAAAGAAGTGCATAAAAATCCTCGAGTGTATGTAGTACTATCAGTAAATATATGTATAGTGTAAGTACTGTGTACTATTGCCTACATTTATACTACGGAAGACGTAAGAATAGGAAATGTGTATGTGCAGTTTGTGAATTCACATGTGAATTGAGAAAGACCTTCGGCTTGCGAAAACAGCATAGTTATGAAAGCACTTTCTTGGCAATTTATATACATTTATTCAGGGTTGCAAATTTTTTCATTTATATGGACGCACTGGGAATTCTTTACTACACAGAAGGTCGAATGCGTGTCTTCTTCCTCTGTACACTCTTTTGCAAATGCCGACCTTAGTATCCCTTTGTAGTAAATACCTAAAAGGTATAAAAAGGAACTCCGATTTCGCCTTTGCAAATGTACTGCTCGATTTCATGAAAAAACAACTGATAAAGAAATGAATTCCAAAAAGAAGCTAAATTCCATATGTTTCGCTGGAAGAAAAAGCTCTATTTATAAAAATAAATTAAAAAATTGTTTACAAATCGGTTTAAAAGGTATAAATTTCCAGTAAATTATACGGAATGTATGTTTTTTATTTCAGAGTTTATTATCTCACGTGTCAAGAACGACCAAGAACACTCTAAATCGTCTGGGAGTGTTTACAGTGTCATCGTTCCATGCATTTGTATGTGCAAGGAGTCCATCTCTCTTAAGTAATTTACTGGCAGGACGTGGAGCCACCAAACGAAGAGCTCCCCTCTTGTCTCGCTCAAATAGCGCTTCCTCCCGACGCTCTTTACACGCTTCCTCCTCCGACAGAGAAAATGAGCGAACAGCCAAGATCTCTCTACCTGATAATCAAGTAAGTCCCTTGTTCCAATTTCCACTTGACCACAATTAACTTCCTATTTTCACAATTTGTACTCTATCTTGCACTGATTTATATTCCATGACAAGATAACGATAACGAACTAAGATAACGAACTAAAACACAAAGTCCTCCATTCAGATGCTCTAAATTACGTTTTAAGAAACATGAATGCCTACAGGTTATGATACATAATTAAATTTGCATTTTGTACAGGTTGACATATATTGAGTTTAATTCTTCCCTTTGTTATAATTGTAAATGAAGAATACATAACATTAGGTCGTCGTTCATCGTCATCTCATGTTCATCATCATCATGTTCAGGACATAATGTAGGGAATACTGAGAAAACGTATATTTTTGAGTTAATTTTCTTGTTTTGTAGATTTTTCTAGCTGGATTTAATTTTCAGTCCTCTGGACAAAGACAATAGTGAACGATATGAACAAAAGTAAGACAGAAATCAAGTGTGAGCAATGTAGACTGCACTAAAATGAAGAAATTCGGGAAAGGACAGTAAGGAACTGTAATTTAGGGCTAAAGTTGCAATTTGCAATCAGAAACTACTGTCCGTTAGAGAAGTAGAAGATGAAGGTAGAAGGTTTTTATGCCCGATATATATTGTTACACGGCAGTGAGCATGAATTGTTAATTTGTGTAGTAGAATTTTGTGATGGACCTTAGGTGCATTATTGAAGGACTCTCTCTCTCTCTCGGGTCGACAATGAACCTTTGTTTCCCCTTAATGAGCTAACTTGAATCTGGAGCATTCGATTATCTCCGTTTTTGTTTTAAAAGTAAAGGAAAGAAGTAGTTATTAGTATTGACTAGTGGATGTGACTTGGCTATATATACAGACAGAGTTTTCTTTCTGCGTCCTACGTTAAAGCAAACTGAAAGAAAGAGTGGAGTTGAGTGAGTAGATTAGTTTCTTTGAGTTCACTTTAGTTTTCTAGTGAACTGACTGAGTAGTTAGTACTCCTTTGGCTTCCCCTGTCCATGCAAAGTTAACTATGTATTTCTCGTGTCTCTTCCCGGTAGAAATTGCCTCGTGTAACAACTGTAACTTGTTTAGACGTTTTCTTAATGAGTTCTTGGATGGGGAGGCTATTGAGTTTGTTTTCTGCTCACTTGATTGTCTTCTCGCGTATCAACTCACCTAAAACTAAACTGCCTAGCCAAATATCCACTACTACACTTTTGCGCTTACTTTTCTTCCTTCGCTCGTCTTCCTCCACTGCAGTTGACGATAGAAAATATCCGATTCTTCCCTTTTACAATTACATTTTATATACGTAGTGTTATATTCGGTTGAACTCGACTGATGGATCAATTCCGTTTAGCTCCTTTGGTTTTCATCTGACTTGTCTTGTCTGGGGATTGAAAAGAAAATGTATACTTACAGGGATACGGAGGTTTTGCTTCATGAACTTTAATTCGGATAAGAAGATTGTCTAACCTACTTTTCTGTATTTAACTGCTTTTACTCAATATATACTAAAATTATACTTACAATTTATCGTAGACACCCGATTTTAAATTGGGGAAATATGTTTGACAGGCTGATTTTTGAAGTGGGACTGGCAAATATTTTTATGGACCGGCAAAAAATAGCCAGTTCTACATAAAAATAAAAGTCATTATTCTATAAAGTTCCATTACATTTCTTGCTTAATATGCACCTAAAAAATGGTTTTATTTAGTCAATTAATGTTTCCAATAATTATACGAATAGTTTTAAGTTATAATCTATAGTGCATTGAGTACGAACAGTAGTTCATGAACCCAAAACTTCATTATTATGACATGGTTACATTAATTGACTAAATAAAACCATTTTTTAGGTGCATATTAAGCAAGAAATGTAATGGAACTGTATAGAATAATGACTTTATGTAGGATCGGTTATTATTTGCAGATCCATAAAAATATTTGCCGGTCCCACCCCAAAAATCAGACTGTTGACAATTTCTATCCTTTTAAAATTGAGGACGACATTTACTTTTCTTAAGAATTTAGTGACTTAACAGTCTATTTTAATTAATTTATAATAATTTACAGTTTCCTTCCTTTTTGAAGGTTATTGTTAATATTATTACAATGATAATTTTGATATTTATCAGTATTTAGTACTGGAATGGATACGTAAATTGTTTTTTGCTGCGAGTAATGCATTTAGAAACAGATAAATATTTTATGATGAGATAAGTTCAGACATTAAATGAAATTGGCTTTATCTGATGATAGTATAAGTATCAAATGCAATTGTGTCTAATGATAAGAGAGCCAGAGTCAAGCTGTTAACCAATCAACTTACAAATCCATTAATTCCAAAGACACTAAAAAGCAATAAAGTCTGCTTCTGTGAACAGGTTGTGACAGTTCCACTGAAGGACGCAATGTCAGTCGAGGAATTTCTGGTGAGTGCTTGTTCGCGGAAAGGTATGGCTCCTATGGAGCATTTCGTCCGTGTGAAGAAACGTCGAGAACTTCCTGACACTAACTACTTTGTTCCTCACCGAAGCGACTTGATTGACACTTATGTAAGTTGGCTTTATTGGAACTTTATATAAATCCTATCACAAGCTACCACTATTCAGTTACTCTCTATAGTCTTTCGACTCTTTATTTTTTGAAGTGTACTAACTATAATATCTTTTCTTAGAATTTCATGTCCTCGAATAGTTTACCGCATAGTTAAGTTAGCCATATTGTACTATTTTATAGTAAAGATTTTTATAAAGGACAGCTATATAGGGAGAAAAATAAACTAACAGCTTGAGGAAACGATGTAATAAAATTGCAGTGAAAGTTGCAACTTGTACAGTATCTAATATGAGATCGGAAATTCTTTTATGACCTAAGGACAAACATGTCCGAAAAAGTAATACAATTGAGTTGAAATATTTTCTGCTATTTCTGTAGTTGTAGTTGAGTAGTATATTATAAAGAAGTTTCTTGATTTGTTATTTTGAGTCGAATTGAGAAATGATAGAAAGTATAAATTGAGAAATTCAATAAAACGGCTATAGAACATGCTTTGCTACTCCAGTCTCAGAGTGTGTTGATTCAGATGTGCCAAAGATTTTTTTTATCTATTTATCGCGCGCAATCGAATGCTATGCTTCTGTCACACTGACATATATAATGGATAGAAATGCAGAAACAAAGTGTAGTGAGTGCTTGGATTTTTTGGGTTGGAATAAATGGATGAAAATTGTCAAAATTCTTTATATATGACAAAAGTTACTTAGAACAGCTGTATATAAGTGCTACGAGTATCTTTTCATGAACTGCACGGATGTAAAAAAATTATGGATATTCACATTGAAGTGCAATGAATGCGAAGAAATTCGAGCGGACAAGTTTTATGTGCAGCAATCTTGTGTTTTTCCGAAATAGATGTGCATCTTAAGAAAATATATAGTAAAATCCTGTTAGCAAGACTATAGTTTGGATTTTATGATCTCTATAGATATAGAAACTATTATCTTTGGATGAACTACCATATAATAATATATCCAGATATACCTATAGAATTCTAAAGGTTGTTGAAAAATGTATACATCGTTGTACTTTAGTGTTATTCTGTAAATTGTGTTAGGTATTGTGTATTGCAATCTATCTTAACGCTATTTGATCTGTCCTTCTTTCTCTATCTCTATCTTTCTATCTCCATTCAATACCCGGGTTTTATAATACTAGAGCTAGAGTAGTCGAAAAGGTATTTGGATTATATTTTCGGAGGTATATTAGGATTGAATTCAATTGCTTTGCTCTACTTTCAGTTATCAACACACGAAGTGGTCGAGGTTCGAGCAAAGTTACTTTACCAAGTTGAATTGGCGAGAGTGTCTCTGGACCAAATGTGGGGTTTTAGCGTTGAAGCCGAACTCGTCGAGAACTCAGACCGACAAGATGAATTGTGCTGTTACGTCAGTCGAGTCGAAGAACGAAGTGTGGCCATGAATAATGGTAAGACAGACTTGACTCGTTCAAGTGTCGTTTTTGTCTTCCCTGTTTCCCTCGTCATTGCTTTACAGTATACCTTGAGCTAAATGTCAGCTCTACTGAGTAGATCTGACGTCTGTGCCATGAGTGCCACGACGACTACAATGGAAACTCAATACAATTTACCTTGTCTTTGACATCACATCCCTTATATCATTATTCCGTGATATTCCTCTCGTCTTTCGCCAACAGGATATCATAGAAATGCATTTGACGAGATTCCCATCCTAAATAATTTAAAAAGTTTTTCAAACCCATTTCTGAAATAGATTCATATAATATAGATGTGTGTTTTAGTTGTTAGATACCTATATACATACATCATACATACTAAGATAATATTATTATGAGAGTTAGTTCTAAATTCTGGAAAAGTTCAGTTGAGCCCACTTACTGGCCTCTCCTTCCTCCTACATACTACTTATACCTACTAACATATACTCCCTCTCCTCTTTCTCCTCCTCTTCTGACTTTAATACTTAAGTATAGTATGACAGTTCTCCACAGAGAAAACTCTTCTTAAGTAAAATTCAAGTCCAAGAAATTTCGCAAGAGTTGAAACGGACTTTTTTCTAGGTTTGTAAGTGCAAGTGAAAGGCGAGCGTTTCAATGGTTCGTAGATATAGACATACCTATATGAATACTTACTTTTATTTGCTAAGCTATAACACAAGGTAGGCTCCTCTCAAAGGAAACTACTAACATACCATAAGATCTTTATGGCTGTCCTTAGGGAAGAAAGAATTCTCAACTCTCTCCCTGTCACAGAACTCAAAACAGCACAGCACACATTCGCTAAGACAAAATAAAACATACTAAAACTGAGAACCCTACCTTCGTTTCTGCACAAATGTTATTGAACATCCTACTTTATTCTTTTTACTGTTACGAAATGTTTGTTTACACAAAATAAGATCAATACTAATCTACATTTATTCAATTCCTAATTTCATGCATAATATTTATTATACCTATATTAAATGCATACAAATACCAATGACAAAAATAAGCGGTGAAATGACGTTCAATATTTTTTGAAAATTACTTATCAAATATATTATTGTAGCAAGATAAGCTGAAGGAACTAAAGGAGTTTTTTTCATTTTCACTTCTAAATAGAAATACTTTAATGTCTATTGATCATACATTCGTCGATCCAAAATCAGTTTCCCTTACGAAAATGAGTAGATGTAGAGAAAAGGCAAGGAAGAAGTCAAATCCCAAGTATACTGAATGATGCTTAACTATAAGTTACATAAGGTAGGATACTTTTTTAGGGATTTAAAAACAAGTGACTACCCTTAATGTACATTCTGTAGAGTAAGATCGTAAGATATATGTATATATAAGAATTTAACTTTCCTACGAACTAGATTGAACAATTGACTGTTTGAGTGGTTTGAGTGGTGGAAGTTCTATGATAACTAACAAAATTTTATGGGCACACTGTGCAAAAAGTGAGAGCAACTATATATGTATTAAAATGTTTTTCGATGCATTAAAAGGTTTTACACTAAATCGCAATAATAATATCATGCCACGAGTTTCACGAGTAAAAGTAATTGGATTACTCTGTGTAACTGATGTATGAGATTTATAAGTTAGGTATGTATTTTGCCAATTTGGCATACATAGTATTTGCCTTTAAAATGTGTGCAAATAATACTTCTGTATACTATGGTTGCTTACAAGTTACAATTAGTAAGATAAATAGATAAATAAATAGATTTGTAGTTTGAAGAGGAGAAATTATAGGCCTATAGTGCAAGTGCTGAGTATGAGCTAAATTGTAATGCTGTTAGTGCGACTCTAGGCAAATGGAAAGTAGAAATACAGAAAGTTAGTATAAATGCTACTTATTTTACAATCCAAAGTCCTCTGTACAGATGTAGATGTATGTAGGGAACGGCAATAAATTTTAACGAAGAGATATAAGAGTAAAATTTAGAGTGAAGTATTTGCAATAGCTGTGTAGATTTGCAGAGAGCATAATCATATAGCCTTTCCCTCAGTTTACATTTCCTATTAGCTACAGTTGCTCTCGTTTCGTTGGTTTTCAAGGTTTAGCAAGTAGTTTTAGTTAGGTGGTATTTTCTGTGTTGTGTAATGCAATGTACGTTTTCACTTTTTCACTCCGCGTCAGCCAGTTTCCTTTCCATGGCTTGGCTTTTTAGTGTGGTTAACTTTGGTTCAGTTCACTTCTCTATGTATATTTCAAATGGAAGTAGGTCTCATTATTTGAATGAATGAATCCATTATCCTTGAACTGGGAAAGGCTACACTTTAACAAAATACTACACGCTAGTGCCAATGAAAGGCACTAAAAGAGTTCTAGCTCTCTCTCTTATAAAATAGTTGCAGCATCCGTAGTGCGAGCAACGGGCGGAAGACTCACATTCACTTCTCTCTGAAAATATGCTTTACTACTTGCAACCACTTTCTATGAATCCAATGTACAAAGTGTGATATATTTGACTTGACTACTATTGGGTGTTATAATTCTAAATTTATATACAGATGTATATCTTAGTTATCGCCCACTTTCCCCTCCATTCTTTATTTCCTTTTTTATTCCGTGGAATAACCTACCACGAATTATTATGGACAAATTGAGAATGTCACACGTCACACCGCACCGTGAAAGCATGATATTCAACTTTAAACCTAAATTTTGTACAACGCAAAATTAATTATAACGTAGGAAAATTTATACACAGGTAATTTAATTATTATTGCATATCTACCAATAATAAGAGATATTTTTTAAAAGACAGAATGCAAGATATAACCATATAATTATCCCCTATTAAGATGATTTATTATTGTTAAAGCTTCTAAAGCGCGATAGTGCTAAAAGTACATAGGTATTTATAGTTATAAGATTAGTGGCTGTAAGTATTTTAAGTTGACGAGAGGAACAATTATTTGTTTCTCGAGTTTATTCTCAGCTATGACATTTATTAAGCTAACTAACCGGACATAATGGAACTGAGAGGATATTTTTTATGTTGTTTTTTGTAGATTGTGAGACTGGGAAAAAGAAAACTCCTGAAGGTGAATCCAATCCACCTACTAAATTCAATTCAGTTGTCTTTATTTTAAAATTTATTCTCATCAATTTACTTTTAACTTGCATTAGTATACGATACCTACAAATACTAAATAGATAGAGAACTGAATGAATGATTCTATCTAGCTTGCAAATTTTCTACTTAAATTTGCAATGGTTCTGGTACTTACTTTCAGTAGACTTTCTTTTTCTTTGTTTTACTAGATGATTGCGCATCTCTGTGTATGATTATACATACCTAATAATTAATAGCTACTGTTACTGTTACTCATGCCTATTATGCATAAGTACTAACAATTATCAAATACTAATTAGCTACACTTAATTACCCACCCAAATAAATATATGCCCATATATAATGACAACCCTTTCTCTTGCTCATAGTATGTACTTACAATTCTAGCCCTGACCCCATCATCTCTCATCTCTATGTAATTACTATCTATAATAATTTATCTTCGTATCCCTAACCTCTATTACATATACTTTATAACTCTACCATTAATTATATATACATATACCATCATATTATGCTATATAGTTAATTATAGCCAATATTTATTTAACCACTGCACGTATATAAACTATGTACATGTGTGTAATGAAGTTTTTTCTCCGTATGTTATAAGCATGCACATACTTACATACCAATCGCTAATCAGAATGGCCGTCTGAGACTATATACCCTTTAATAATTATAATTCTAATAATCCTAACTACCAAAATATAGGTAGTACCTAAAAAAGACTTTCTCCACTTTCTAAAATGGAAGTGGTTATTATTATTACTCTCTCTCTCTCTTTCTACGAGTGTTAAATAAAGAGAGTCGGTTCGAGGAAAAGGAAGTGGCTATATAATTTAGGGATCCCTAATGTGAAAATGGAAGTGGGAAAAATGTTTGGACTAACTGTAATTGCTCGTTGGTGTGATTTATTGATCTTACTGGTTATGTTGTGCTGTAATTGCAGGGATAATTAAAAGCGATGAAATCCTGGTAATCAACGGAGCCATCGTTTCTGATCTGGATATGATGTACATTGAGTCGGTGCTACAAGAGGAGCTTTCCCTCTGTCTTATGCTTCGTTCCTCCCGGACAGAACCTCCTGCGTTGGCAGCTGCTCTCGCCGCTGCTGATGCTGCTATTGCTCAGCTCGTATGCCCACCTCCACCTGCAGATCCTCTTGTTCTTACCGAAGATATACTTAGTCACCTTATCGTTCCAGCTCCACATGAAAGTAAGTCTTCTCACAACTCATTGTTGTTCCT
Organism: Tomocerus nigrus; assembly: GCA_019776505.1. NCBI lineage: Eukaryota > Metazoa > Arthropoda > Collembola > Entomobryomorpha > Tomoceridae > Tomocerus > Tomocerus nigrus. Next base: position 34,634 of record JABASI010000094.1, on the reverse strand, counting down.
TTTTAACTATTTGTACAATCTGCAACTATAAGATATTTTGAATAATACGAGCAGAAATTTTTGAAACCTATGCTTGTCTCTTCAAGGAATAAATAATTGTAATTATTGGTTCTGAAGAAAAGCGTAAAAATTAAGCTAGTATTTCGGAAAAAATAAGAAATATTTCCCTAAAAGGCAAAAATTAAACGAAATTCCTTTAAAAAGAAAAATCTGAGAGACAACTGTAAAAAATTAGAGGTAATTCTGTAAAAAAAGAACTTTATGACTAATTCTGTAACAAGGCAAAAACTGGACAGATAGTTCCATAAAAGCAAAAATTGAGGGCGAAAGGATAATCGAGATTTTTAGAAAGCGAAAATAATAATAATCTGCGAAAGGGACAACTAAGGGAATGTTTGTGTAGAAATGTAAATTCTAGAAAATTTTTATAAAAAGGAAAATCTGTGGTTCTGTAGGGTTTTAAAATTTTGTAGTTTAAAAAACTCATTGAATGCATGTACTTATGTTTAAAATAAAATGTTTTTTGTTGTATTTGACATCAGCGCACAGAAAGTTGCATTGTACTATAAAAAAGGAAAAAAGAATAATGAATGTACAGTTTGTTCAATAAGGCATTACGTAGTAGTTAGAGATAAAGATATAGATCCCTTTATAGTTCCTACTATGCTATAGTAGAAATAAAGCAAAGAGTTAGAGTATGTAGGTATTGTTTTGGACATGGACACCATTTTGTGAAGGGAGAAAGGAAAGAGGAGAAGAGGGAAAAGTCTGAAAACTAATGTGGGCGTGGAGAATAGAAATATTAGCATTATAGTGGGACAAAGCTGAATAGAATAGTGAGTGAGTGAGTGAGGAGTGGTGTGCTGGAGAAAGCCGGAGAAGGAAGGAAAAGTTTGTAAAAGAAGAGAGAGCGAGAGAGAGAGTAGCAAGTAATAGAAGAAAAATAGGTGAGCTTGAAGAGTGAAGAAAAGAAAAAGTAAAAGAAAGTATAGTGAGGGGAAATGAGCGTAGGATATAATGTCTTCTATAATATATGTAGCACTTTACATATTATGTCCTACTTTAGTTGTTAGAGAGAGAGAGAGAGAGAGAAAGGAATTGTGATGGTTATGTATGTAAGGTAACTGGGCTTTCATTCTTTGTACTTTGAAAAAAAGAGCAGAGGTTTACTAGGTTTACTTAGTGTATGATGTTTATGTGAACAATGGTGGAAATGGATAGTTAAGACTAAGAGTGTAGATATCTATGTTTAAAAAGAAAGATTTCAAGTGTGTTTTAGAGTGATTGCATCTCTGTCTGTGAAAACAAGATGTAGATATCACATGCATTAGTTGAAATATTAGATATGTTAAGAATGGGGAGAAAGTGAGAGGAGAGAAGGGAAAGGATTGTTCTTGGACTAAATGCACCCATTCCATTAGTGTGCCATCTTATCATTAAATGTGATGGGAATGTAGGAAAAGTTAGTAGTAGTTTTATTCTTGTAAGCCAGGACAGGACACCCCGTTCTGACGGGGAATTTAGTATTCACAGGGAAAATTATGAGTGCGCTTGTTAACGAACTATGTACAGATAATGTAATATAATATCTTTATGAGGAACGTCAGCTCTGAGAAAAGGATTAGTTATTATGGAGGACTCTAGTGCTCTGAATTGTCTTTTTGCTTAAGAGAGAAAGAGAGAGAAAGTAGTAGTAGTCTTTAAGTACTTTGTAGAAGTGAAGCAATGAAGCTATCATATGGACTTAAAAGCATGTCTATAATATTATTTCTATCCTTGCTAGATAAAGACTTGAGCCCTTCTGACACGGAAGAGATGGGAGGACACGCTTCTGGAGGAGAACAATCTGGCGGAGGAAGAAACTCCAGAGCTGATTCGACGGAAATTGAAAACCTCCTTAAGGCAACTACTCTGTTTTCTATGACGGCCCTATAAGCTCCCTTTTATCCATAAATTATTGCTTAAAAATTGGTGCACATCATTAGCCTAAGTATTCTATGCTCGAATAAATACATAAACCTCTCCAGCTCTCCCATAAGACACATTCTACACTTTTAAATTATTTAAATCGTAAAAGAGAATTCTTTAAGTGTGCACACTTTTTCCTACAGGGATTTTGAGAATATGAGGGGCGTTGTAATTGTAGAACTAATAGAATTGTGTTTTATTGATTCGTTTTCGGATTTTAGTCAGCAGAGCAAGTGACGGGGTTTTGTCGGACCAAAGAGCGTGTGCTTAGAGGAGGCGGCCATCAACTGACCCATCAACAACAAAGCACAGGAAGCAGTCTGGGCTTGGGTGGCACGGACTCCCCGCCTGTAGTTGTAAGTGGTGGCAGCTCGCCAACTCATTCTCAGATCTCCCTCGGCTCCCGAGATGTAGAAAAGATGAAAAAAGTTGTGCTCGAGCTGATCGAAACGGAAAGAGCCTACGTGAAGGTGAGTCAGTCAAATATGGGGCCGTCCCCGGCTTTATTATAAACTTTTCTTTTATCTATTTTAACTGAACCATCTCCCGACGTGCACCGGTTTTTATCCTTTCTTATTGTCATACACTGGAGACATGTTTTTATGGAACTACCTAACTATATAGCTATATCTATATTTATGTATTATTCATAATATTGAATACGTATATTTTTATTGAGGCTATATACCATCATAATGTTCCTTTTCAAATACTTAGTTATGGGTATTATTGAGCTATTATTCATAAATAGCCTAATTATATCGGGTTTTATTTAGAAATGTCAGCGGAAACTATTATTATCCCTGGAATTACTATTGTTCAAGTGGGCACTTTAACTATTATTTATTCTTCTTGAATAATTTATGATTTTGTTCAGGATTTTTTGAGTTTTATCGGATATAATATAACTTTTGGTAGCTATTTGGGCATTTACTTGATTATTTGTTCCCTTTGCATGATTGACTGTATAAATTAAATAGACAGGAAATTATTATGCGTAGGTACTTTCACTTACCAACCATAGTACTTTTTCTATTGAAATTCCAGACTCGTTAGGATTCTTTTTCTCTCTGTAACTTTCCCTTTTACTTAAGTTTTGAGTACACAACGCAAGAACAATAACATTTACATATATTATAGAACTTAGAAGCTTTATCATATATACGTCTCGTTAAGTTAGCTATACTCATATGTTTACTTTACTTGCGATATTCTTGAAAAGTTCTTAAGGTTTCTTTGAATAATTTGTAGGTAGAGTTTTCAAGGCTGCTACACACAACTACACAATGTATTTTATCAGTGAGTTTACATATTAGCCTTCGGTTGGGTGAATAAAATAAATGTGTCTGCATTGCATGGCGAATTGGTGTTCTTTGTACAGCGGCGGCATTGAAGTGTGTATTCTCCCTATCCGCATCTTTCCTTCGACTTGAAAGATGAAAAGGGGAAATAAATAAAATAAAGCGCTCTGCATACATTTTCTGATGTATTGCCGCATGGAGGAAAAGACAAACTGTGTTTGGGACATGTATTTATAGTATGCAATGGATATGTACACTCTTTGATATTTATGTACTTCTAAGATCTACTACTACTATAGACAAATATCTACATCTGCAATCGACTATCCAATCTCGCTGTGATACAGATAATCCTAAAAGTAGCAATGATAAAAGGTGCTGGATAAATTTATTACAGTGGTTGAACTCGGGTTAAGTTCCTGGCTCTATTATTCCCGTCAACGGTGACAACACGCATAATATAACAGGCAATAATAGCGTAGCTAGGTAGGTACTTCTCATACGTCGATATTTGCGGTGTATACTCAATGGAAGAGTTTTACCAAATTTTATTATGCACATGGCTGAGAAACTATAAAAACACAGATAAAATAGTCCGCCGATATGTTTCAGTGTCTATATTGGTACATAGGATCATAATAAGAAGATTGGTTGGTGATACGTTAAAAATTAAATGGCTCACACTCACAATTCAATTTTATGAATATTTAATATTTAACTTTAGTAATAATTGTTTTGCCATCTGGAAAATTGAAATGATTTAGCACCGAAGTATCCGACGGGAATGTTGGCGCAAATAGGCATAATTAACTTTAACGAATAGATTGATTTTTCACTTTTAGAAGAATTTAATTGATTATTTGAACTGTTGGTTCAGCCTGTAGTATAATGTGACAGAGTCGCAATTCTCAACTCTTTTCTTAATGAAAACATCACTTAGCTGTAAATTATTGGGATTAGAATGTAAGTAGCTGCTGTTTAGTGGTCATTAAGAAGAGGGATTGGTTTCTAAAAATACTGCATGGGAAAATAGCTGGGGAGGATAGTGTTTGCTTGAAATATTACAGCTGCTGATGGAAGGTTGTCAAGTTTAGCTTAGGGAGAAAATGTTTTGTTGGCTCCTTATCTCTAAATGTGTGGTATCCTGTGTGTACTTCCCGTCTAGTCCCTGTAATTGAATGTTGGTATTTTGATGGGACGAAGGAATAAAGTAATTGAAACTGAGGAAGATTTATTTCAGAGATAAAGGAATATTGTGTCGCTAAACATATCCTCTCTCGAGTACTACGAACTAACAATAAGTATGTAGATGGGTTTTTGAGAATATAGTGAACATAGCATTTGCATTGATGTTATATAAGTTGAAAAGTCATTGTAAGTAGGAGATTAGCTAATGGGACAGAGGAGAAAAGGGAAAAAACGGTGAAAGTCACTGAAATGGTAAACATGTGTTGTTCTTTGATACTACAATACTATTGTGAGCTACAGTAGTAGTAAGTATTTACTATATTGACGATAGTAAGTAGTAAATAGGATTGTACTACGAGAGAATATTCGTGTGTGTGTATAGGAGAAAGTGGAAATATGTGTGCAGTTAATAGTGAGTTCCGTTGCATTGTATTAGATTTTCCCGTCTGATGTTTTGCAGTGCAGTCCCAAAGCGCGTTTCGATGTACAGTCGAAAAAGAAGGGAGAAAGCGCTTTGTTGTACTCTACTTTGTATTTACTTAATAGTAGTGATTTGGCATGGAAAGAAAAGAGGAGGAATTGGTGCTGGAAGGGATTTGTTGCTCTACGTATAAGTGCACGTAACGTACGCCTACATAAATAGCCGATATTACATTACATTCCAGTATTAAATGGGAAATTCTCTGCTATTTATAGGGGGAAAGGCAACAATTCCTGACATATGTATGTATTTGTAATCTGCAAAGGATACAGCTACCTATAATACCAGTCAAGTACGCTTTCCTTTATAAATAAACAGAACAGCTTGACTCACAAATAATAAGGCTATGTAATGAGACTCTTATGGAAGAGAATCCACTAGCTTTCTCCCTTTTTATTTCTATAGCAGATGCTTAAGGGAAAGACTGTCCGAAAATAACTCTTACTAGGGAATGGACATTCCTATAAGAAAGCTTACTCCTACTAAAAGGAAAATATTCCTAAAACAGACAGCACTCCAAGATTGAACCGACTCCTAAAGCCAAAAAAAAACTTGTATAGCGGGAAAAACTACTGAAGGAGAAATTAGTCCTAACAGCATCAACAAAATTAATTAATTTAATACGGGTTGATGCTAAATATTCGGGATGCTATTTGACCTCTTGGGAGTTCTTCCCGTTTTAGGAGTCAGTTCTGTCTTGTAGGTGTGATGACTGTTTTAGGAGTCTTTGCCTATGCACGAATGAGTGAATTTCTCTTAGGAGTATTTTCCTAGTAGGAGTCATTTCATGTAGTCGAGGTAGGGCACACACTATACAATAAATACTTAGAAAGAGAGATCCTACTCGTGTATATGGAAAAAAGGGAAATAGGAAAAGGGACTAGTGTGCTTTCACCATGGAACGGAAACCCTGCTGAATGCAGAGCGACAGCAGACATAGTCGTTGAGACAAGACAGAGACAGAATCTCACACTTGCACTGCATATAAATTCTCCCTGGGTTTAAATTACATAAACCATTGACAAAAATTTACGGGGACATTCCTGCTGAAATAATTAGCAATAAAAACGGCACCCCTTAATGCTTAGCTCTTTGAATTTCCCTAGCGTAATGGGAAAGCGAAGCTATAAAATTTCTTTATTGATATTTAAAGTGCGCCCTTTTCTCCTCTTATAAAACATCCTTTTATATGCCCACCCCCTTTTAATGGCGTACATTGTATTAGTACTTATGATCAATCTTCTCTAGTTTCGTATGTCGACACCAAATATGTAATCACATTCCTGCCATTATACAGTACTGTCATTGTCGCATTACTATAAACTAGTAATTTGTTACTGCTTCATTTCACTTTGGTACACATTACATGTTGTTTGTTACAAAGAATTACAGTTTTATGAAAGAATCAATAGAAAATTTTCGTAACTTTGATTCTATACTCTTAGAAATGATTTACTGTCGCTATGTACTTTTTATGATTCTGAAAAATAACGTAATGAAATCTTAATTCACAGATTTGTAATATTAATTGTAATTTGAAGTTATGTTTTTGGAAGACAATTAGTGTTAGTGAAGTATTGTTTATATTTTTGTATGCTAAAGAAGATTCCATTATATTTGGGATGATTTAGGGACCAAAAACGGGTTGGCTGTGATTTATATAGTAATAGTAGTAGCATATGGAGAAAGCTTAACTTTAGTTGAGCAATGTATATTAGTACAGTATAGTTTTATGGATATAGAAAGGCATTTTGTTAAGAATTTTGTGGTTAGCACTTGTATAGGAGTAATACGTGTATTATTATTAGAGTGACATTATATTTGATAATATAGTATCTCATTTATATTTCCTTTTTCTTGCTGAAGGAAAGCAGTAAATGTGAGACATAATGGGAATAGTAAAAGCATGAGATGTGCATTAGTTTCATTGCATTACTTTACATTAAGTTAATGCAGAAATTGTAACGGGGAAAGTGTAACCGTAACATTTAACATCTTAATTCGGTTATTTCTTGACTCTGTTTTATTTTATTAGGGAGATGAGTTTCAGTTCAGTTTCGGTTCGGCTATTTTCTTTCTAAGAACTTTCTTACTACTTTAGTCTATGCGTAATAATATAGTGTCTAGTAGTTTTTATGTATACTATATGCAAGTATAATATACAAGTAAGTTGTATTCTTTTACTTTTAGCATTTGACCTGCCTGCTAGAGCAATACTTGGAGCCGTTGAGGCATGAGAATTTTCTCTCAACGACGGAAATGATGGCCATATTCGGGAACATTAGGGAAATGGTGACAGTGCAACGAAGATTCTTACGAAGTTTGGAAGGAGCTTTAGAATCAGAGCCACATCTCGAGTCAATAACGCATCCATCTGATTTCAAAGTGAGTTTTATTTCTACTTTCTACGTAGATTACATTATCCTCTCTATATAACACCCACCTACCATCTATATAGGTACCTATTCTTTTTTATTTTCCGGGGAACTAAACTATACACTATCTTTACTATGTATCTTAGTACACGAGTAGTGGACGAATAAATAAATGACTACTGCTATGAAAATGAATGAATTCATTTTTATTGCGATTTTCTATGTATTTGCAGAGAAGACTTAGTTTTCTGTGTAGTCCTTTTGAAATAAATAAATATCTTACGTACCTTTATGCTTGCCAACTCAATTGTAGAGAATATTTTTCTATTTTACTAACAATAAGGAATAAACGCTCTGTCATCTACTCTATATATATTTGCACTGTCCTCGTAAGGAACAACATTTATTTTTATTATAAAGCCTTTTCTGTTGTGTTGCGGATTTTATATATCTATACAGTTTACAGTATGTGAGCATAATTTGTGTCTATATATTTGCCATTGAGTTGTGTGCCTTGTCAGCTAAAAGCAAAAGACTCTTCTCTCTTTGTGTGCAAAGTAAATGTACACAATGCTATGCTGCTGAGACGAACTTACAATTTGCAACAACAACAGAAGGGAATACACAGACAGACACAGATGCTTATATACCTTCCCTTTATTGCATTTTTCTCTTTAGTCCGAATTTCATGAATAAAAAATGAATTGCTTTTTCAGGAAATTCTATTGAAAATCGCATCAGCCTTCTTAAGCTTTGCTGATCACTTCAAATTGTATTCTTCGTTTTGTGCGTCGCACTCCAAGGCTCAAAAACTCCTTCATCCCGTCGAGGGCAATCAGTCTCTGCAACAGTTCCTTGCTGCCAGAAATCCGCGACAACAGCATTCTAATACTCTCGAGTCTTACCTGATTAAACCTATTCAACGAATTCTAAAGTATCCTTTGCTCCTTCAACAACTCAGAAATCTTTGCGATACCAATACGGACGAGTACAGAAATCTTGTTGGTATGTATCCCCATTTTTCCGAGTTTGTCTTTTAAATTATTAATAAAATATGCCGCTACCTATATATAATCCTTATCTTACCGAATTAGATATTTTTTCTATCAATTAAATTCGACGGATATTAAAATCGATCTTGAATTCATATTTAAATCATATTGCTTGAAGTTGTAACTTTCCTGACCATTAAAAATAAAGTCTACAATCGTTAATAAATGTATAGAAACGTTTCATAGATCTCTTCGGTATCTATAGTTGTGGTATATATATAAGAAATTATGTATCTATGAATATGTCAATCACAGAAATGGAAAATAATGTGTGATTAAAATGCAAGAGGTGAAATGAAAGGGTGGAATTGGATTTTTCTAAAAGTTTGTGGCCTTGTAAACGCAGATGCTCTGCAGTGCATGGAGAGAGTGGCAGAGCACATAAATGAAATGCAAAGAATTCACGAAGAATACGGAGCAATCTTTGAGCATCTGTTTCGACAACATCAGAAAATGTGCAAAACGCAAATCGACCTCAGTCCTGGAGATCTTCTTCATTATGGGGGAGTGGAGTGGCTCAACATTGCCGACTTTCTCGGCAAAATTAAAAAGGGTCTTGAACTGCATGCCATGTGCTTCGTCTTCAGAACGGCCGTTGTCTTCTTGTGTAAGGAGCGACTGCGACATAAAAAGAAATTAATGGTACGACTCTTTTCTATTTCTCAGTTCCTCTTCTTCTTCGTTTTCTTCTTGGTCCGCGTCTCGTCTTTCCTCCTCCTTCACTCTCTTTCCTTTCTCTTTTCTTGACTTGACTCTCATCCTTAGTTTTAGACGACGAAGACGAAACTGTCCGCTCTTTCCTCTTCCTTTCTTCCGACTTTCACTCACTCTCTCTCTCTCTCCGATTCTATTTACTCGAACAAAACTTAACTTTGTTCCATCTCCATTTTCCTTTTATTATTACTTGTGAACTATTGTGTAGGGAGAGTACCCTCTCTCTGTATAATATTATCCATTGTTAACGAAAAGCTTTCGACAATATCTATTTGTCATGATAGGTGATATGTATTTTCTCATTCTGTTCTCTGTATATTGTCACTGGGCGAGATAACGGTGATGATAAGAGATAGCATAACGAGCCTCGAGGACAGAAGTTGATTTTGACTTGACAGCGCTTGACTTTACATCTAGAATGTCGGCTCGGTTCAACATAACAAAGAAATATATAGGCTCTTTCCAGATTCACAATGTCGACAGATGGTTTTTGTCATTGAAAAGATGTCCTTCCCTTCCTTTCTCTATTTCTTAGTTATGCACAAACGGAATATCTATAACTATTGCGTCTCAACTTTCCAAAGTATGGAAAACGTGCTGAGAAGTTTCGTCCTTAGCGTACGACCATATTATTAACAAAACTTGTCGAACTATTTATTATCAGTAAGTTATACATCAGGAATCACCAAAATTATACGCGATCATTATTTTTGTTGAACACTGTTTTTTTTTTCGCTTCCTATCTTATATAACACTTTATGGAATCATGTTACAATTATTTTTAACGAAACTACTTACTTGGGAAAATGTCGTTACGAGAATAATATCTAAATCTTCTCCTGGTTCTTACAATTCCTTTGTACTCATTTTACTGGATAATACATAATACTATTATGATAGTTATTAGGTAGTTCTACTTTTCGAAAATTGTTTTGAACTTTGACCTTATGTTTTCTTTTATGGAGAATGAAGATGTATTTGTTATAGAATGTGGATTTTCTAATATTTACTAGTACTATGAATTATTGCAGATGTTCGTTGGTAGTTTTTTTATATGATATCGTTAGAAGATGAGTTTTGTTGATGGCACAGAGAGATAGTTGTAGAAAACAATTACGTGGGAGTTGGTATTATCCTACTCGCTCCATTTCCTTTCTAAAATGCTGACAACGCATATCTTGTTTCTGATTGGTGTTAGTTTTCTTTCCACTTAATAGATACCTAACTACTCTCGGAAAAAGGAGATAGATATATGTCGGAGTATATGTACATGTGATGTGCGTTAAGAACGTTTCCATTAGATTTCGTCCTCATCTCACTTAAGTTGAGCTGATTGTGAGAGAGATGTCTTTCTGAATTTCCCCTTTTGTTTTTACAGGCAGTCGACTCGGTCCACTCCACTCAACTTCAGTATCCAATCTGATGTTTGTCGGAGTTGATTGTTTTCCTAGCCTTCTTTTCCTACTTTACCTTTCCCTACTAAGAAAATAAATGTTTTTTTTCTATGTAGCATCACGGAGCACCTATAGATGTAATGTACACGCGCTCTATTGATTTAGAGAGTCTAAGTAGAGATTGGAAAATTGTTTTCAATGATTGAATTTTTAAGAATTCGAGTATCTGGGTCATTATAGAATTATCCTGAGCAAATTGTTGACAAATAGTGGGAGATAAAACCGAGAAAATGATTAACTCAAATCATTTGGTGAAAAGAAAGATGATGCAATTAGATTGATTTGAAAAATATTTTTGTGTCGCGATTGGTGGTAAAGCCAGATGTCAGTCTCATTAGGTTTTTTTGACGGAAGATACCCCATTGTGAAATGAGTGAGAGTTATTTATCTTCTTGTCATATTTGAGTAGAAAGCAAATGGCATTTTCTTTTGTATCCTTAGGGCTCAACTTCAAAAATCTCTGACAAATCGGAGGTGGAGATAATTCGATATCAAGTATTGATTCCCGTGTCAGAAGTTCAAGTAAGACAAATCGGAGACCCGAAGAACCCTGACGCAGAGTCGAATGGACCCAATTACTCGTGGGAGTTGGTTCATTTGAGAAATCCGACTCAACGACGTTCTGAGAAGATCTACTTACTCTCAAATTCCACTGGAGAATTCCGTAATGCATTTTTGCGTAATATTCGACAAATCATCCGGGAAAGTGTTCGCAACATGAGCTTGCCTCCGAAGACCTCTGAATCTTCGGGTGGTATTGGTGATAGTAGCACTGGTACTCGTTCTCACTATGCCACCCCTGAGGGCTCCGAAGTCCCTGAAAGATCTGCTCACCGCTCTCAAGCACAAACTTTGGGTAAGCCTCTTATTTTCACTTTTCTTTATTCTCCATTCCTATGAATTATATTGCAGATGATACATTTTATAAATATAATGCATCCAATATTAAAATTTAGGTCAATTAACGATACATGTCTAAAATTTGACCTGTCTAGAAATCGTTATTATTAAAGATATTACATTAATAATTCGTTGCTGCCGTTAAGTATACACGTTCATTATTGTTGAAAATGTTGAAATAACGTTTTCAACTAAATTACATAGTGTCAATTGCATATTGGAAAAGGAGTGCCCAGTTATACTATATTAGTAAATATGTAACGATAATATGCAATTTAAATGCTAACATAGATTTGCGAAGTCTTTTTCATTAATTCTTAACATCTTGACTAATCTGTTACAGATTACATATTTATAATTTTATTTCCTTTAGGGTGGAATAACGAAAACCGAAAGAGAAATATTAATGGAATCTATAGACACTGAACTAGAACTTCTAATTTATTTCTCATTAAAAACTTTAACATGAGAATTCATCAAGACTTAGGTACCTACCTATTATTAGTATAGGAAAAGTTTAGAAGGATAAATTAAATAATGTGCTTAATTCCTACTTGTATCGGCTGCTCAGTTTTCGCAATCCATTGTCCTTTTAAGAAATAGGAAGGAGTTAACCTGGCAGGAGTTAAATTTCATTGTAGCATTTGATGGGAGTGTAGAAGAGTTCTGTGCGGATTTATTGAGTTTACCTTCACACTATGTGTCCTTTGTAGACATAGGTAGTAAATAACGATGTATAGAGAGTGTACACGCATAGTGCACATAATATTAGTGTCTATAGTGCAATGTCATAGGTAGGCAGACACCGGGGCCTGGAAAAGAGCGTGACTTAGATCGGACACAATGCAAGTTTTCGGGAGGATGAAGTCAAAGTGAGTGTGCAGTGTTGTAGGAGAGAAATGAGATAAAAGGAAATGAAATTGGTCTTCTTCGGCTTCACATCCCGCCTATTCAATCTCATCCAATTCATTTCATCTCATCTGCTCAATTGAAGCCGACTTTCTTCAATCTACAATCTTCCTAGGGAACAATAATTTAGCTACATACTTGTACACTTATAGAATAAGACACTCTGCGTACTTTCTTTTTCAAACTTTTCCAACACTATTATGGTTTCTACAATAGGTAGTAGCTTTATAATGCACGGAGAAATAATAGTAGAGAAAAGCCAGGAGCAGTATATTTTATTTCGTTTTCGAGCAAACAAGAAAAGCAAACGCCTAACATTGAAACTTAAAACCCAGTTTCATCCATTTAAAATGAGGAAAAACTCATGTTTTTCTATTTATTATTGCTAGACCATAGACTCTGGAGATCATGAGTTAGTAGCATTACTCAGACATATATTTTCACAACTTCCTGTCCTATAAAGTATCTATTATGTATGTCTATGAATATTTTATCTAATTCCTTTGTAACTATAAATAGATGCTTTCTGTGTATATGGCATAGTTGTTGATCCTTATAAGTTTATGTTTATGGAATATGATGTCTTTGTATTTTAAAGGGATATATTTATAAAATATTTTAGTTTTTGGAATTCGTTTGAGTTTTATAGAGTAAAAGAATGTGTTGTTTGTTTATTAGGACGAAAGAAGCCTCCGAAGCCTCCACAAAGACATTCCGCAGGGAATTTAGAAGTAGGTTCTGCCCGGCTCAAGTCACAGGAAAGTTCGGACAGTAGTACAGGCTTCCGGGGACGGAGCAAAACGATGAGTGATGCTGCAAACACAGGGAGCACTAATAAAGAGAACACGGATTCAGAAGAAGGCGGAATCGGTGTGGCACGAGAAATGCGGGAAATGGGCATCACAAGCGGCTCAACGACAATGCCCCGGATGAAAGGGATGCTGGGCAATACTCCAAACCATCTGACGCTGAGTACTACGTCGACGTTGTCAGCCGGCAGCACTGGCTCTGCTGCTAAGCTCATTCAGGCTTCCTCCAACCCAGGACGTTGTCAAGTTCCTCCTCCTCTTCCAGAGCCAAGTACTAAAATTCATTTTCATCCATAAATATGCTCAACAGATTAGAGGAAATGGGATTTTATACCGATTTCCTCTCATAAATGCTGAGAAAAGAGAGTGAGAGGTTTTTTTCGAATGTTTTTCAGGCTCACCGATATGGAAACCTCGAGAGTCTGGTTTTGACTCGGCAACGTTACCCCGAAAATCGGAATCCTCATCGCAGTCCCAACCGCAACCGGGTCCTTCGACAGCTGTTCCTGGTCCTAGTAGTTCTTCCACTGCCGCGACTAGCAGCACGAAATCTGAAACTTTGCCACGACAGTCTCGTTAATTATTCACGTATTATTACATTACCTGCTATATATATGTACGTACGTAATGTTTAATTGTTACGATTCCTTATCATCACACTATATGTATGTCTTATCAATTATTATCTTACTATGTAAGCCATACACAGTCTTATTATAATAATGTAATAACTTGATGTGTGTGTATAGTTATGGATTAATTCACGTAAAAATCAATTATATCTCTAGCAGATCCGCATTCTATATAATCACATTCCATTCAATTTACCATTCAATTACTATGTCATTATATTATAGTCATTATTGTATACACACACATACACGATAAAAAAATCTGTCTCAATTCAATCCAACTAAGAACTTATGACTTTACTCAATTAATTACTATAATGTTGCAATTAATATGGTAAAACTTACATACGTACTTCAATACACACCATTATACTTACATACTTGTTAACCCTACCAATAATGTCAAGCCATATGTAATATCTGTAAGCAATAGTATCAGTCACTATATATCCGTGCTAAATACTTAATATAAATTGTAACGTATGTTACTCATTCAATCCCATTGTATTACTACTATACGTAATTATTGTACTTAATATCCTATGTATTTATCTTGTGTCATAATATTTGCTTCCTTATTAGTACCTTACCTTCCAGGCTATTATACCTACAATATCTAAATCTACCTACTTGTTACAATTAGAGTACAACACGCGAGCACACCAGGAAATTTAATAACACGAATACTTTTATACAAAAAATAATTATAAGGACATAACATAACTATATATAAGTAATAATAATTATAAGTACGAACTATATAATAATCATTTAAATATAAATTCACTCAAAGATATCTTATACCGTAAGGATAGCTAGAGTTATCTAAAGCAGTAGAATGTTATGAGGATACGAAAAAATTATTACATCCGTATAAAACAGTCGGGGTAGCCTTTTTTGTTCGTTATTTTTATGTATCTAGCTGATGACTGAATATAATTTGTGACTAATACGATTTTTTATCCACATTGATTGTGTAATTTTGTTATTTATAATTAACAGAACAAAAAATGCTAATTTTTTCATGAAAACATTTCCTTTATATATTTGTGAAATATTTGAGTATTATGTTTTTGAAAATGGACGTAATTTTTATGGTGTTTATTTTGGAGATATTATGTAAGGCAGTAGCCCAAAAGAACCTGAAACTGTTAAATACTATCATAATATTGAAAGTTGAACAGGACTAAGTAATCAAAAAAGTGAAACTAACTCTAGATGTTATTTTCCCCTTGCTCAATATGGAAAACTGAATTGAATACCGAAGTATTACGATTATGAATAACTAATACATACATACACATAGAATATTATGTAAAATTAGATTTTCAAATTATTACTAAAATACAATTGAATTGTTAGCCATGTATGTACTGTGTACATGTTAAGTAACATATTATGCTTAAAAACTGCTACAAAAATGACTTGACTACTATTCCTAAGTAAATAATTAACGTTGTAGCTTGTAGGGATTTGATTTCATGTTTTTACATAGAAAAAAAGGGAAAAAAGTATTCAAAATCAGAATTATGACTCAAATCTATATTATAATTATTACTACCTCCTCTCCTATGTATCTGGAAAGGTAGTGACAAAAGAACGAAACCTGTCTGTCAAATGATTGCCAAATTTGCATGGGTCCTTGCTGAAATTAATTTTTATGTTAAAGTAACGTAAATATAGCTGTATGTGACCTAGATTGTACATGATAGGGAATTATTATATTTAAGATCCTAAATACCTTTAAGTAATGAACCTTAGATTAAATATTAAGGGAATACAGTAATGGGTAGCTTTAAAAATCGTACAACTATTAACTCCTTTAGAAGAAAGTAGTGAAAAAGGTAAGATAAAGAAATACGTACGATTTAAATGGATAAATTACTAGGCACATAAATTACACACACTGCAAGTAGGGGATTGTATTCTATCAATGAATTATGTACTTAGAAGAAATACATTGCTAAAATTATATCTGTACAAGAATGAATACGAAAGGTACACCAAAATAAGTATATGTGCATTAGGAATTAGATAATGTATTTACTAAATGTAAAAAAGCACTTTAGTCTGTACGAAAAGAAGTTACAACTTATGTGGCATCACATGACATTACCTAAACAGTATTAACATTGCATTGTATATCTGAATTGGATTGGATTATCGTATGCATACATACAGGATGTATAACAATCTAAATTGTTAGCTTTGCATTGGATCACGTCAAAACATATGTACGAACTAAGCTCCAGTCTTATAATCTAATTGCAATTAAATACAATACAATTTAGTGGTAAACTGTAGATGAAGATATTCTAAAGAATCTACTGGATACTGTTTCTTGTAGAATTAAATTAGCTTTACATATACTTATTACAATCACAAGCTTACGAAAATGCCATTTACATGTAAATCACGGCGTAATGTCTAAAAAATAGCTTCGTAAGATTCTATTTAGGACATTAAGGTTGTATTTGCATGTAAATGTGTGTTTTAGTGTTGGAATTACCCACCCGTATCTGTATGCAGCCAATAATCTGATGCATCTGTCTGTACTTGCACTGTACTGTAATCTATAAAATTGTATTGTGTCGGCACTAGAATGTCAATTAGGCACGCATATACATACATACATACTATACCTACTTAAATTGTTAGTAATTACTATATACTACATTATTATACGTACGTGTGAACATGAAAGTTAATCTAATGTAAACAATACATAAGGAATGGGGAAAAGGTTGTGATGACGAAACGTACTGCGCGGCTAATCCTATGAAGTACAGTAAAACCAAATACAAAAGATGAGCATAACTATCTGTAAAATTAATCTACACAGTTAGTAAATACCAAAGACTTTAGTTATGTAGTTATCTATCTATCTATATACGGTCAGAGTCTATAACTACTTAAAAAAAATAGACAGAGACACAGACAGTTAAACGTTGAATCATAAACCCTTTTAAAAATACGTCAAAGAAGAGCCGGATGAATGAATGCAGTACCTATATACATAGAATTATGTACATTATTATTACACACACACAAACATAGACACGGACGATTAAAACATGATTATGAATTGTTGTAATAAATACATTGGCGAATATAACAATAACGAATGCTTTACTACTGTGTGGAGTCTCGTATCAATGAAAAATTGTAAATTATTATCTAAAAAAGGATTCCGTTTGAATAAGCAAGACACGACAAAACATAAAATAATATACATAAATACATACGTAAATATAATTAAGTAATTATTATTATTATTGTTTCATGGTAAGATAAGGGTAAGCGGTATTCGTAGTGCAGAGACATCGTTACACTTTCAAACAGTGTATAATATGCTATCGTACGTAATTATAATTAACTGTAATTAAGTAAAATACATATTACCTAATTACAAGTAACGCTAGGGAAAATAATACTGATGTGATTGATTCATTTACGGTTGCAGTTGACTGTTTACTCATTCATTGTTTGATTGTATTGTATTGTACGAAATACAGTCAAATAAAGTGAGCTAACCTAAATTCAAAACTGGGCCACCATATTTTCGCTATAACTTTCTTTAATTTCATTATAATGCAATTCATGACGTCCCCAAACACAATGGACTCATCATTTTTTTACAGTTAGAAAAGAGTGAGAGTCTCTCTCAAATACAATTTCATTAGAAAACATCTGAAATTGGCTAGAAAATCTCTTTTTTTTTCATGTACTTAGAAATATGGCTCTTCATATTTTATCATTAGCAATTTTCTATGCAACGGTTTTATCTATATCGGGTAAATTCATTTTAAATTTTAAACCGCATTTTTAAACATATTTTTTGTTATTCTTTTGCTAATTCAAGTGAATTTCAGGTCAAATTTTAAAGGCGGACACAGGTGGCAGCGGTACGAAAGGTGTAAAAGATTCTGTGGGAGGGACCACGGCCAGACCAATGACCCTAAAGAATTTAATCGAAGACTACCGGGTAGAATGTCATCGAGATGAAATTGATGCGAATAAAAAAGCATGTGGGGGGAAAATCCCAAACGCATCCGATGCAACTAGGCACGCTGTCAAGGAACAAAATCAAGTCCTTCTCGAAGCTATAATCCACAGTTTTATACGTGCAGAAGAGATACCCGAGTTTCAACCCAAACATGGATTTCAACTCTTAAACCAAACTATGAAAATATACAGGAAAGTCTGTCCTGACATTTCTAATAGCTTCTTAAATCGAATTGAATATCTGTTTAGAATTCTCCATTATCATTTTGCATCCACACGATCCGAATTTTTCAAAGATGTCGAAAAAGATACCAAATGGATCGAATCACTTTTGGATAAGTGCATGAATGAGATTGAACCCCTGCATTTCATGATGGATCCTTGTAAGGAAATGGTAAACGATACATCATTATTCCTTAATACAACACAATAGCAGTTAAAATGTTCGAATTTGCAAGCATGAAATAATTATAGGGATTTTTTGATGCAATATAAGATTTTAGGTCGCAAAGGCTCAAATTTGACATTTATTTGCACGAAAATGGAAGAAGAGGCTAACTATGAATCGTACGATCCTATACTGGACATTGTCTGGTTCATTGCTAATGCAATTAGAGCAGGATGCTTTAAATTCTTTCATGGAAGTTACCTAATGGTGAATAAATTTCTTCTATTACTCTGCATATTGAATATTGACTTGGATGAAATGAGAAAATCGTTCTAATTAACAAAAATTCTTCATTTAGTGGCATCACTACTTTTTAGCTCTTCAGGATACTTTTGCTCCTACTGTACAAATTAGATGGTAAGTAGCGTTGGAATAATTACTGTCGTTTAGAGATAAATCAATTTGAAGGATGGTGTTTGTTACTATTATAATAATATTATTATCCATTTAACCCGGATAGGAAGGCCCAAATTCAACCTAAAAGATTTTGGCAAGCTCTATTGGGCCCAAACTTCCCTCTCCATTTAGCTGACGTAGAGAAATGCACAAAAGTCATCGTAGACGATTCTGAACTTGGAGACTTTCACATTACTTTTTCCAGAGGTCAATTCATTCCGTATTCACGAATGGTGGGTAGTGAATAAAAAACAGATTAATTTTACGGTCAAATATTTGTTTGCATTTGTTCAATTTTCTCATTCCCGTCCTAGCTTCTATTTCTCATTTATTCATTGGAAACAATATAATAGCATGATTTTAACAGCCATATAATTAAAAACTCTGGATATAAAAAATCTGTTTCAGAACAATTTACAGGTATTGTCTATTTTTAATTTGCAATCGGTGCACAGTACAAGTAACTGACAGTAGCTACACATAGTAATGATCTAGAATGAGTCTCCAACGACATAAAATGCTAGTACCTACCTACATACATACTGGCAGATTACTTTTAGAAATTATATTTTTCATGAAAATGGAATTTTTGTGGAAAATGAAAGTTTTATTTGTGATATAATGATAAGTAGCAATTTTTACAAATCAAATCAAGTTGGAAAAAATGGGAGGCAATCATATGGCGATCAACGATAAAATCGCTCCATTAATTATTTGAACTCTTTCAGTTACTAATTTTCGATGGCATAAGTTGCATCGCATCCCTTTTTCTCCTGATACAATGAGGAAAACTTAAGTTCAGTTAGTTTTGCTTTGACATCTGACAAAACCTTAGAATTAGATGGAATCCTTTTTTCCGTTGATAGTAATTTGTAGTCTTTCACTTCGTCATTAACGCATCTCACAATGAGTACGGCACTTCTGTTGTCGGTGTAAACAACTGTTTCCACCGTTGTATCTAGAAAGATTAGAACAGTCATCCCGTGTATTTATTGTGCTTTGTATACTGATATTTCATTTTGCTTATGAAATTACAGAATAACAATTAAAGAAAAACTACTTTATAACCCATTCAAAAGAGCAATTATCATTTTCATTGTAAATGTAAATTGCATACACAGATGCACTAATATAATAAATAATTCGTGTATTTACCAATTGCGGTCAGATTGGTCCCTGGTGATCCATTGTTTGCAAAGCAATTCATAATTCCGGTTTGTGTGGCTGGACAGGATTGTTCGACTGTTTTTCCAAGCCCAAATGTTGTCATGTTTTTGCCAGACAGATGAACTTGGAGACACATTGTATCCAACTCATCAACTGACTTTGCGGGGCGTCCTAGAAAAGTTTCTGCATATCGTCGATACATAGATTTGCTTCCGAAAGGCACATAATAAACTCGAGACTGTTTCAACTGCCAAATTTCATTAATTAATTAATTATTCCGTTAAAATCTTATTTAAGGATTACTGTATTGGTGGAAATTTACCACTCGTCATCTGCAGTTCCACAATAGCTACAATATTTTAATTTGCTAATATAAGCGAATAAACTTCAAACTACTTCATTTTTTGAGAAAATATTCTTCGAGAGATATACATACTTCTGTACATCAAAACAACTGAGATAAAATAGGATTTGTGTAAAGTATAAGAAAAAGAGAATGTATAGTCATACCCATCTGCCGTCGATATTTGATGCCACAGGGGGGCTGATGCAAGATCCTTCTGAAGCACCACTCGAAGGCAAATAAAATGTCAACTGTGTATATCCCTGATTTACACAGAAAGCAAAAATCAAAGTTAAGGCTGTTTTATTGACAATCATTTTGACTTTATTGCTTTTCCCAATGAAAAGTGTTTGCTACAAGCTGAGAAGGAATATTATTGTGAAATTGCGTAGGTATCTGTAAAATGTAAGTGGATGTATGTGTAGGATATTTTGTTACTCTTTCAAGAGATCTACACACAAACTAAATTAACATCCAGCACAATATTCCTTTTAAAGTTGTACTTGTCTTGTACTTGGATATTATTTTTACTCTTTTATTTGCATAGCATGACTCATACTCATAATACCTAAGTCCCTATACACAAAGTACAAACTACTACAGAATGCTTGCATTTTAGAGAATATTGAAGGCATGGGTGGCCAAATGGCCTAGGGCTAGGTAAGTGTAACCAAACCACTGTTAATAGCAGACAAGTACTTTCGCAAACACAAACACACCTACACATAAGTACATAGTTGACCATTATGTCATGTCTCGTGTATACTTTTCATCTTGGATCTTGTATAAAAATTATGCTTTCATATCATATAATTTTCTGTAGCCACACTAACATAACGTTCTGATAACAAGTTTAAAAAAATATGTTGAACATGCTCTCTTGTTCTCTCATGCAGCCTTGAGACAGAATTCTTGAAAATACAAGGAAAATGAATCCAAATGGCTATCCAAAAGGTTAAAAGTTTTATGCACTATCCATTTGGGCATAATAATATGATTAATGTAAGTAAATATTAAATACTACCAAGAAGTATAATTGATGATAATGTTAGGGATGAACGAAGGTTTAGAAGCAGAAAGAGATGTTAAATATTTGTAATGCAGCCATGCCATGTAAACTCCGTTTTCAGGGGTTATCTGAGCTTGTTAACGAAAGTTGTAGTTGTAATAATTTATTTAGTCACATTTGTAATAATCAAGTCCGATTTATTCAAAATCTAACTATAATGCCATGTCTGAATGCGATTATTATGTAAAATGTTACCCAAACTTTCATTTTCTGGAGCGTGATAGTAAAAAGTAAAAAGACCAATTCGGCATTCTTGACAACTGGTATATGTTATTACATTAGGCATGGCATGTCAATACAGTTAATTGTAAGTTTTATACATTATAATACACAAATTTTACAGAGAATACAAATATACATCCTAATTTTAAGAATTTACAAGATATATACATTTCCTAATTTTTGAAGATTGAGAGCCTTTCCTTCCCTTTTTCTTGACAGAGCTCCAAGATGACTTTTTGATCTTGAGCCTTTCCTCCTTGATCCCCTTGCTTTTTGTTCCTTTTTTCCTTGAAGAACCGGAAGATGACTTTTTCGCCGATCGAGACCCTTCACTTTTTGTTCCTTTTTTCTTAGAACCGGAAGATGACTTTTTCGACGAGCCAGAGCGTTTCCTTTTTGCGCCCTTAGTAGAATTAGAAGATGACTTTATGCAGATATCGAGTGACTTTTCTCTTTGTTCCTTTAGAGGAACCGGAAGATGACTTTTTCGACGATCGAGAACCTTTACTTGTTCCCTTTCTCTTAGCAGAACCAGAAGATCGCTTTCTTGAAGATCTTGAGTCTTTTCTTGTTCCTTTACCCGAAGATCTGGATTTTGACTGCTTCCCCAAAGGGCAGATGCAGCTGCCGCCCGTTCCCTTGCCTTTCATCCCATTCTTTCCTGATGCAGTGTCTGCATGTAGATCCCTTTTTAGCCCCACCAGATGATAACTTTTTCTGGTCAACACCGGAAGATGACCTTTTCTGGTCTTTCGGAAGATTGTTTCTTGGATCCACCGGAAGATGCACATGAATCGCACGCTGATGGGCCTAGAATATTGTACAAATGATTTCGTTTTTATCTTTTCCATAATGCTGTACAAATTGTAGGTACTATATAATAAACACCTCGTTCTATAAAACTTGAATTTGTGACTTACTGCTATCTCTTTTCGCCACTGCAGTTGTAGTGTGTGTATACTATAATTAGGTAGTTCTGGTTAACCATTAAAAAACAGCTGAAAATGAAAAAACTGGAAATAAAATTGAAGCTGCTACCGATTCGGCCAACTGTCGATTATTTCTAATTCTGGATATTACCACAAACATTGTAGAAAATTAAAAAATATAAAAATAGTCATAGGTCATAGTAACTTATTCGGTTCATCCAATTTTCATTTTCGAGTGGATATCCAGCAGTTTGGAAATTCACTAAATATAAGTAAGGTATATTATCGTTAATTTGTAAGATGCAAAATGATAACTTGTCATTTAGAGACACTAATAAATGGCTGCTATACAAAATATTACACCTTTCATTCTCATTCTCATGTAAAGATGCAGTAATTAATGACAGAACACTTTAATCTCCATATTTTATTAATTTTTTGTTAGAGAAATCACTTACAAGTTGAATTAATTATTTGAACATAGAATAGTCAAAGTATGGCATATCAATATTTTTATGTATGTTTGCGTATGATCATATTTATGTGAAAGGGAGGCTCTCACATCAGTCAGCATCAGCCTGCTCACATCAAAAGGCATTTGGAGAAGATGAGAAGACGAGAAGACACGGAAGCGTCGTGCATTATAAAACAACTTATGTTCATCTTACGTGTAACTGACAAGCGTACAAAATACAAATGTATTTTTCACGTAGCATTTGCTTACAAGTTGTCTTGTCTTGTCTACCTACGGGAGAGAGAAATACTTCTCACTAATAAATTTCCGACTAATGAGTCAAGTGATGAGCAGCTTTTTGTCGCGTTTTCCCCTCTCAGGTGACATGACAGTTGCCCAGCAGAAGTCCTCTGTCTTTTACCAACCACAATATACTAAATATCCCAATTCTCCTGTTACACAACTATCTAGTCCATCCAGAACAATATAAAACTACATAATCTTATCTATATATGCACACAGGAATCCCAACTCAAACTATATCTATCAACGACAGACACTATTGCTTATCTTCGCAGAAGACACTTTATGTCTGAAATGTATAAGTGCACTGCATAGCTACACAGTGTACACCTAATGCCTATCTTCTTGTCCTGTCGTGTAAGTTACATTTTACTCTCATCGCTTCTTAACTCAATTCAACCTCAAATCATTCGTTTTTTTAACTGTCTCATCTCGGCAAACAGTTGATTTTCATTTTAAAGTCTACACTGCAATGGGCGACACTCCAGATTAGCATTCCAAGGAAATAATATGACCGTTCTTTAGTTACTTCTATTCATTTACTGTAATATTTACCTATATCGTACCTATCACCTATGTATTATAACCGGTGAACACTGAATAATAATAATGTTTAGCTATAGGTACTATTAAAAATTCATAAACTAATTGCTTCTCTGACTCTCAATCATAATTTTCTGCGATGTCTTACCTGAAATTATATGATGATTACGATATTACTAGAAGATGGACAGTCGACAGGTACCTGTAATAATAGTAATGACAAATTACGCAATAATGAAGAAAATATTTAGGGTATCATAACCTACAATAATTAATATTTCTATTCATCCTGATAATTTTAAAGAAACACACCAGTCTTTTGCTAAGATCGTCAAAAATTATTGTTTCCGTGCTAAAAACTGTTTTTAACATCCATGAATTGGCTTGTTATGCAAGATCAGCAAGAATTTCAAAGAAATAACACTTACTAGAAAAAGTTCCAAGTGGTACATAGTGCATTTAAAAATAAGTAGGTCAATAATTTGATACTCTCATGTGCAATTTGTAAATTATATAAATATGTACGTCTGTAAATAGTAAGTATAAACGTATTGGAGTGTGTGTGACAAATTTTTCTCTCTAATCTGTACAGGGATCAAATTACAAAGGGCATGTAGAACACAGTGTATTTGAAATGGCAATTCCTTGGAAAAACAGATAAAGTGATTTGATGATGTTGGATTTGGAAGCAGGGGAGATGTTGATATGGTGGAGAAGAGTGGTAAGTTGGGTGAATTTAGCGCGGTGGCACTACATGATTTGGCTGTGTACTACGAGTTGTATACTGCTTTAATGAGACGAGGAGTTAGTCAGTTTTTTTGCTCATTTAATCGAATCAATATCTACGTGTCGTGAAAGCAGATAGGTGGTTATTAGGCAAACTGGGATGGAGTGCCGTTTGTTGAGAGAGCATAAGAAGAAGAAGACACGGTCTCTCTCTCTGGTCTGGTTTCCTCTCCCTCTTCTTCTTCTTCAACAATTCACGATCACATAACCTAACAAAAGGAAAACGAACAATAGCACAACTGGTAGAGAGAGAATAAAAACAGAAAATATGCTATATATCCGTAGATATGTAATGTGAAGATAGATAGAAAATAATGTGGAATGAGTGGAGTGAATAAAAGAGTCGTCCAGTTAAAGTTAGCAGTTATAGTTCTTGAGGTGAGATAAACAAATACAAGATTTGTCTATAGCATATTGGATTATATAAGAAGAATGAGTTGAGATGAAAATGCTAAGTATATATAAAATGGGTTTGACATGACAATGAAATGAGGGTGCTGGGCAATGGGAATGCTTATCTCTCCTTTTCATCAAGTTATTTACAAAATGGAGCTAAGTTGACTTGCTCAGCTCAACAAATCGGAGACAGAATTATTTTATTGGTTTCACAGGTTAGGTGAGTATAGTAGGTAGAGACTTTTATCTGTTTCTCTTTACGATGTGATGTGTGAGCTGGGGATCGGGATTCAATTCAATTAGAGCAAAGACCACATGCAAGCAGAAAATTCAACGACAGAGAATTGAAAAGAGTTGAAGGGATGGTTATCTTCTCTTTACTTTACTTCTGTTAACTCTTAACAAGGCTCGCCAAGGTATTTAACGATTAATATGCAAAATAAGATGAGATGAGGTTATGTCATATATAATAGTTAGTCAAATAAAAACAAGAGCCCTTCATGTTTATTTGATGTCAGAGGAGTATACTAGAGTAGAGTGATTGTCGAGACATTAGCATTGCTTAATAATGGAAGAGAATCTTTGAAGAGCACTCTACTAGAGAGTCAAGAAAATATCTGACATGACAGCTTCAAATTTAAAAAACCTGAAAGATTAGCAACGGTTCACAATGAAAAGGGCAATGCAAATGGGATCCTTCTCTTTTCCACATATGTACATATTATTATTGTCCCATTTGTAGCTGTATTTGCCATGCATTTCACACAGCTGACACTTTATATCACTGAAATAGTACGCAGTAGCCTTTAGCTACTTTTTCAACAGATTATTCTGTGATCTAATAGGATATGAGAGCTTAAGTGCTCACTATAATTCACATTCCCCACTAAATTATACGTTTTATGAAGAGGTAGTAGTCAAGTGAGAGTAGTAAAAATTGTCAGCGTATCATATGCACATATAATAAAATTCTGATAGTTACGATTACGATACCAAGTTTTATTACCTTCTCGTCGCGGCACACATAATAGAGAGAAGGAGCTTTTAGAATTCCAGGTGTTTATTACTTTTCATCATTTGCATCAACTTTAGGAGTTGCATAGTGCAAAGGAACTTTACTTTTATGATTTCACACTATAATTGCCTTGACAGATTCTATAATCCACTTGTCCAATATTAAATGCGATACATAGTTACATAAGAAATCAGGCTAGGCACACATTTTCTTGTAATCCACCATAATAAAAAGTTAGCTCATTAATAAGATTATAATATTTTATTACAACTATGTATCGAAAATCTAAACGATACATTTAATGTTATAGTAGTACAATCTCTATTAATTGATAGGATATGTTTTGAATACACTTTGTAGTCAATTATTATAGGAATAGAAGGATTTGTTATGTACATTAGAGACGATGTAATTTTTTATCATGTAAATACACTCTATTTATTAGTAAATTGGCGAGAATGGTGAATTTGCCTACAAAAACTCTTGTGCATAAAAGCTAACTATAAGTTGATTGGGAGTTTATTAAGATTCAATCACGTATTTAGCGAGTAAGTGAAGAATGCAGATTTGATTTTCACCTGAATTTCTTCACTTGCTACAACGAAATCAACAATCAAGCTCTTTCATGATTTAGCACGGTGTAATTAACTCTTGGTGGCTTGGCTCAATTGTTTCTTTTACTATCATACTCTGACTACTATAATATATCTACATCTTGAATATACACATGCAATATATAGAAAATGTATATAATATGAGAGAGAAGAGAAGTATTGACTGAGTGAGTGACGGACGGACAGACGGATGGGTCATGGTTAATAGAAACAGAAAAATCCCTCTCAGATAAGATAATGAAAAGCAACAAGAAGAAAAGATAAGGCAACATAACGTTTTACAAGGCATGCACGCTGTTTTTCTCTCAGGTAGGTAAGTTAAGTGCCATGCCATGCTATCCCAACCCTTTACGACACAAAACCTAACGCATGTATACACAAGTTAAAACAGAATGATGTTACTACATACTAGACATTTTCTACATTGCATAGATACACAGGAGAGAGAGAGAGAGAGAACGAAAATAATGTAGAGAGGAGCATTAGATGTCTAAAACATAACATAACACCAAAAGGCAATTCAATTGAATTCAGAGGAACGAACCCCTATAAAAGAATATCATGCAAGCAGCACACTATCAAATAAAGTAGTAGCTAGAACAAGCAAATGACCCAGTCTGACATGCATTGGATGTTTAAGAGATCCAGTCAACTCACTTTATTCCAATATTACTGCTTTTACTGTATTTTCTTATAATATTATTACCTATCTTCTAGTTCTACATCTATTAGCATGTTAAAGATGGATTCAAATGTTCCATTGTAGTCTCACCTCATACATAATCTAACTGGGATGCTTTTACACACGCAGATCAAACCAGATATCCTCAGCATCATCCTACTATATATACCTACATTTTATATATACGTTCACATTTAATCAGTTGATTGCTCTGAGAATAACAAATCTCTTAAGACTCAAGACAATAAGAGAAATTTGTCAAAAAGCCTTCTATTTCTCATATATAAATTACATTTGTGTGACATAGAAGAAAAGTAGACACAGGTCTGATGTAATTAGAGAATCCCAATTGCAATCATTGAAACAAAAACCTATAGATCTCTCTATCGAATTTCTTCAGTCTCTTCGTTTTTACCTGTATAGTAATATTTAATAAGAAGTTTAGGTTCTTATTAGGACTTTCCCTGTTGCGGCTGCCATTGCCTGCCTTCTTCTTCGTCATATTTGCTTGTCGTCTACAGATGAGTTGAGAAAAGTAAAGTGGTAATCCTATAATTTAATCAGGACACACTTGTGTGATGTTGTTAGCAGACTATTGTGTCCCAACATCTCCTTTGTTTGTTTTACGTATGTATTAGTGCTCTTTGTGTTATTATAGTATTAGTAAATAGAAATGACTGTGTAGAGAGAGAGAATCATAACCTCTCTGTATAAATGATTTGCAGTGGCAAGACAGAGAGATACTCATCTCATCAAGATTTCTTTCTGCCAACTCACAACATAATCAGTCCAGCCAAGTCAAGTCCATTCCAGTTCACTTAACTTGCCTCTCTTTCACTCTTTTACTATACACTCACTACTCAGAGATTCATTAGTTAAACACAGGAGAAGAATTGGCTCCCTTCTTTTCCTCTCACACATTTTTAGTACTTTAAAAAGGTAGCAAATGAAAGATTCTATTATAGATCATATCAAAGATTATTAAATGAACCAACTTGCTCGCTTCATCCTTCATTGTTCTTCTTTGCTACAGATTCTCCAAGAATTCACATTTAAAGTTGTTTGTGTTACGTCAGTGCCAGACCTCGACTCTCGACCTTTACTTCTATAATATTGCGTGCACTTAAATGAAATTAAGTAGAACAATCAAAGAGTTTAGTTGCTACGAGTGTACAAGTGGAACTATCCTCCCTTTGCATCATTTGCAATTTTCTTCCTGCATTTTTCTTGAACAACGCCTCTGTTGTCTGTACAGATGAATTGTGTCAAAATACAACACGCGCTTTTCAAGAAAACACTACCTACCTCCATTTTTATATCATCATCTGCTTAACTTAAAGAACCTTAGGTCAGTTTGCTATTCGAAGAAAATATTACGCTTTTCTGTAGCAACTTCAAAAGAGAAGTGATTTGTGCCACGATTACATTTTCCCTACACACTCGCATACGACAACAATAAAGGAACATGTCGCCGATTTATCTTACGCTCCACTTCATACATTTAAGAAACTAACAATGTCGATTCAGTGTCTATCCAAAAATCTATATCAACCTCCTATTTGTGTCTGAAAAGCTATTGAAATGAATTCCTTTATAATATGATATATGTAATTGGTACTCCCGAAATACACAATTGAGAGGTGAATAACATACCTACATAATTTAATGTGAGTTTTTCTAATGCGATGTGATATAATTGAAGACGGAATCTGAATTAATAATTTTTCGTATGGATTAATACATTAAAATTGTGGACCTCATTTGAAAGATAAACTAGTTTTTCAGTTCCGTAATTCTGGAGTCTGGGGATATTGGCGAAGAATAATTTTAGAAGTTCGGCAGTTTTGTTGTTAGGTGTAGTTTAGTGGAATTGTCAAAATGGACGACGAGGACAGTAGCCAGTTAATGGACAATGAAGACGAATATGAAAGGATGAAAATGATGGCAAAGTACTGGCGTTCAAAATCATTGCCAGTGGTTTACTTGCCAAATATCGGAGTGATACAACAACAGCTACAGAAATAAAAATAACAATGCTCCAAATCAAAATGGCTTGGATAAGTTGGATTCTATTCGGGAGAGTTTTGAGGCGGATGAGTACACAGATAATGACCCAGAACCACCGTTACCACAAAGAAAATCTTTTAGTGGAAAGCCTAAAGAGAGAAGAGGAGATTCCATAGGACAGGTACTTTTACGTGCATTATGGCTGGATTGTTAGAATGCATTACAGCATAATTTAATTTACGTGAAATCATTTTATTTCTTCCATATCTACTTCTATCTAAAAATGGTTAAATTGATATTGAAAGCCAAATGATCAAAGGCAAATAAATAAAGCATGTTAATTAGCAGTGAAATTCATTCATGTAGTAAAGTGTAAATAAAATGTATATAAGTAGTGAAGTCGTAGCCTTTAGAACGACGAAAAA
Organism: Tomocerus nigrus; assembly: GCA_019776505.1. Classification (NCBI taxonomy): domain Eukaryota; kingdom Metazoa; phylum Arthropoda; class Collembola; order Entomobryomorpha; family Tomoceridae; genus Tomocerus; species Tomocerus nigrus. Next base: position 5,047 of record JABASI010000094.1, on the reverse strand, counting down.
CTTTTGGAGCTATATCATTGCACACTTCTGATTTGAAGGTCTGGTAATTGGTATTTTCTGGAGTTGAAAATCTGGAGTCTAAAATCGTTTAGATTTGACCATTACGTGATTCCGAATCAAATAGATAGTGCCATCCCACTGTACAAGCAAGCAAACCTTCATGACATTTATTTTATTTGTTTGTAGGAGTCTCGAGATTCCAAAAGAAGGTCCGACTGGCGAACACTGCAAGTTCACTATTACCCCGAAGGAGGTAAAATACTAAATACTTACTTGTCTACCTAAAAATATTAACTTATTTGACACTTTCTGAAATGCATGTCAGATAGATGTTAGTTGTGCTTGGTCTCTGATTTATCACTTACTTGATCTACTGCAACAATAACTGATTGTCTGAATTAAATAAGATGCTTTAATTTTATTTTCCGGTGGAAAATGTATTTGTATCCATTAAAATATTGAATATGTAATCTATCTAAACCTACTTTTATTTATCTACATGCACGTACTTAAAATATGGAAGAGGCTATAATATTGTGACGTCATGTTCACTTTAAATCTGACTCAATCCTTAAATTTAAATCTCGCCCAATAAAAGATTGAAATACTTTAAACAGATGTTCATATATTCCAACAGGTTGGGGTTGGGTCATTCTTTTCTGTGCCTTAGCGTCTCACGCACTATCAACAGGCATTCAACTGTACCTCTCTACGGTGGTTTTCCGGCAGTTCCAGAAAGGTCAGTTGATGCATAACATTTCCTTATTTCCTTTTAGCAATTAAGTGGAACTAGCTGTCTAATGTCTAAGAAAAAATATGCACACAAAAAATGATAAATGTTCAATTGGCACTTTATGTTTAATGACACTGTGATTCCGTTACACTTTCTATACATCGGATAGTGTCGCCTGGTTAATTATTACAATTATCATAGGGTCAGTAAACACAGAGTCTTCAAATGAGTTAACATTCAGATGTAGGTTAGACGCGAATTATTAGCTAATATGTAAGAACGAATATTTAGTATTCTATATGCATATCATTGTAGCTTACTTTAAATGCATGCCCCTGTTGCTGTTTAGAGCAATTGCGGTCTTCAATTGTTTCAATTAGGACATAACCATCTCAATTAAATGGAATTCCTATGCAAGGACCACCAGAGCTTGTACTTATTGTGTGAGGGCATTAATTTTAGTTCCTATGTAGTTGCCTAGAAGTTCAACGAAATGTTATTTGCGATTTATAAATTTTATAATTACGCATTCCGGAAATGAACAATATATTTTCAATTTTACACACGAAATCACATCTGCTCTTGATTATCAATCAATTATTAATTATATTTAGGATGCATCTATTTTCTAGTGTGTGTGTAGCCACACAAATTAGAATTTAACGTATCTAAAATTCTGTATACATTGATTAATTAGGTCGAATTATTGTCCTAAGTCCTAAGATGAATGGCAATAGCATTAAGAGTTAGAAATTCATGATTTCTGTGTTTGTATAATGGTAATGAAGTTGAATTCACAAAGGATAATGGTTACAAATTGAAAAGCATGTTTTCCAGATATTATCTAAGAGTTTGTATTTGTAGGCTGATATTTTTTGCATGGTTTCATTAGTTTTGACTGTGAGCTAGGATTACAATTGGTTGTGTTGTATCGACAAATCGACATAAAAGTAATAGTTAACGGGTAGGATGTAAGTATCTGGTGAGTCTGGTATGTTTGTGATTGTTAAAAAATGGGAGATCTCAAGATATTTGTCGAAAAACATCAGTCACGCTTATCTGACCTTTCGTCTCTTTTCCCAAGTTCAATGATACACCTACTTATTATAAGTTGACTGTGATTTAGAAGATCACCTTTAGGTATGTATGATCATAAAGGATATATAAGGATGAAACTGTCCGCCTTATTAAAGGATTATATTGATAACAGGAATGAAGTGGGGTTGATTTGAAGATTAATGATAAATGATTTGAGAGTATTTTTTGGAATGTGTCTTGTGACGGACTCCAATCACTCATCTCATCTCTAATTTAGCAAAGTAGTAAACTAACGTTAAGTAGTAGAATAAAAAAGTAAATTGTGGGATTGAGTAGAAAAATGTTGATCCTGCAAGTACATAAAGCAATTATTCATGTTTATCTTAGTAGGTAAGTACGTTTACCTGTGCTAATAAGCGTAGCACATCCTATTCATATGCATTATCCATTGTATATTATAGCTTGTAAATAATAGTGTTAATAGTATGAACGGGGATTATACTAGTTACGTTTACGTACAGCTGCAGATTGCACATGTTTTTAAGTAGTTGCTTAAAGCGAGGAACTCTAATTGCAGTTTCAAACGGGGAAGGTTGAAATGGAGGGGAAAAACGGTTTTGCCTCTAATTTATGAAGCGTAGAAGGATGATAAAAGATTGAGCTACCAGTTTTACTGGCACATAAACATGAAAATTGTTAAGTTTATGTCAATGAAACGATTGCTCACAGAAATACGATCTGTTAGCCACTTGTTTAGCATTCAGAAGCTATAAACTAACCAATACTGCCAATAGATTAGAACATTTTTTCCATTTATTCGCCACATCTCATTATCCTAGAGGCGGATCACACATAAACTTACATAAATACATTAAATATCGTCAAGTAACAGATAATAAAATCTTTTACTCTATAAGGAGCAGAGAAGGAAAAGCAACACAACACAACTCATTTGAATTCAATAGAAATCAAATCCATCGGCTTAACTTTTCAACTTGTAGTATTGAAATTCAATAAAACTTACATTTTTACCGAAAGGTTTTATGTTAAGTTATGTTTCCACTTTATTGCTGCAGGCCAAAGAGAGAGAGCATACATTTATTTTATAAGCTTCTTTTCACTTCTCAAGTAGTAACTCACTAAAAAGCCGAATCGAGTTATAGCATTTGATTCTTTCCAAGTTTTAATGTCTGTCTGATGGGTGCTACTCTTTTTCATCAGCAACATTTCCCTAATCCTTACACACACACATTAAACTTATTCTGTAAGAGATTCTTAGATGTAGATAGATAGAGCTTGTCAAATAATGAGAATTTCTTTCATTCAACTATCGTTTTACAAAGGTTTTCCCCTTCCCTATTCATCTGTAAATAAAATAGCCTATTAGAAAAGTAGCTACTATTATATATGTTACAATATAAAGCTAATGGATATGATCACAATTCCCTCATAGTTATAACATGCCATGGAAAATCAAATGAATTTGATATGTTGTCCAACAGGTATTCTATTATTCTGATGTTTTCTGTTCCCCGTTTCGTTAATACATAGTCAAATGTAATTCTTATGGCATTGTTCTATGAATTCGTGCAATTTCAATATTAGTACCATATAAATTATTCTTATACTTGCTCTAGCTTTGCGGACTGGATTTTTCTTCAAATGATCTTTGAATCTTTGTGCATAGGAAATCTCAGGATCGTTAAGTAGTATTATAACAAGACGTGATTTCATTTCATGACTGATATATCTTAAGAAATAGTCTACTGATTGAACTGAAGTGGAATGAAAGCAACTAGACTGACAAAGAAAACAGATTGGTTATTAAATTCGTTTAATTATCAAATTAAAGCCAGCAAAACAAAGATTTTTCATCGCCTTCGGTTTCAATTTGACGTATGAAATGTCTGCACAGGTACATTTCATTTTAGCAGTCCTTTTTATTGCCTCTGTGCATATCCACTCTCTAGAAGCAAGAGCAAGGTATATCATCCGTAATAATTAGGTACATGCTATATAGCCTTCGTGCTTTAATCAGCTAAGGATCCTTTCGTTTGCACAGATCTTGATACTAAGTAGTCGCTAACATCAAGTAACTCAGCTCTCTTCTCTTAAGTGTGTAGTTAAAAGTTTTGAGAGTCAAGTCAAATCGACCAAGGTGAGGCTTAATGATGTAATTAAGAGGAGACGAGGGAGGATGAACACAGAAGTCACTTCAAGCCATTCAATTCGTTATTAAGTAAACACAGATGCTTCTACTGCATATTTACCGAGCTGATTAGAAATCAACCTTTGAAATGGGCCTATTCGTACCGACGGCATTTACCTAGTTTCTACCAGTAATTTGTGCTATGGTCACTGGTGGAAAGCTGAGCTTTACGTGAATTGTTTTTGCTAATACCTACCACCATCTCTACGAGGATATGATTAATTTTAACATGCTTCAACCTGTAATAAAGTAGTCTTATTATTAGACATAATACAAATCGAATATAAAAATAGTGCAACATAGTCTCGAATATATTTTACCAAAATTGATATCAAAACATGTCTCACAGAAATGTATATATTTATATGGTATATTATTTATATATTATAAGCTACCACTTCAAAAAAAATGGTAGCCCAAGAATCCATTTTAATAGATATTGTTATCAAAATACAGAAATATGGGAATTTTAGAAAGGTTTTAGGTAAAAATCTTTTAAAAGGACAAAATATCCGTTTGCAATTTAGCGAACTGTATAAAAACCGGACCAAATCATAATTAATTGTTGATTATCAACCTAATATTAAAATTATTAAAAAAAATAATTTCTTTATTTTTTTAACTACAAGCCCTTCATGTCATGAAACGTCCTCTGATGCTGCTGAATTGAATATTCCAGACGCTACCATTACAAAATCTGATTTATCCTTTCTTTAACTTTTCCTGACAGTTCCTTCTAGTGATCGCCGATTCGTGTTGAAAGTCTTATTACTATTACTAATGCTACAGCAAATATTCGCATACACCACCTTTTATACATATGTATGAATATATTTGATTTATGGTCATTCGCTTTTAGACAATCTGATACAGTAGTAACAAATTAATAAACTTGTGCTGGTTTAGGAAGCTGCTGTGTTGTGCCTATATATATATACTAGTAAAAATTACCCGTTCGAAAACTCCTTTCGAATAAAGTGGGCAGTGCGCCCACATAGTGGGATCTAGCAGAATTTGCCTTAAGATGAATGTGAGATGATCATCGAAAAACAATAATTGTCCTAAAA